>PVKH010003427.1:8467-25071 GCA_004027955.1 Chaetophractus vellerosus
AAAAAAAAAAAAGAAATCACTCTTCTCCTTCATAGCATCTGCCAACCTGAAATAGTGTATAGATTGATATTAGTTACCTTCATCTGTATGCCTTAGACATTTCTTTAAAAAGAAAAAGAATTTCATTTTATACAACACGTACTAAATTATAAAGCTCTTTTATGATTTGAAAAAAAAATTAACCTCATGCAATGTATAAAGGATGTGCATAATGATTTTCTTAAAAGAATGTTAAAAAAAAGAAAAAAAGAATGTTGAGCCCATTATTATTTGTAAATGATCAGAAAAATACAGATAAAAACCTAACTTCAAAAGTAAGAACTGGTTAAAGAAAATGTAATGATTTCATTCTGTGAAATACTTTGCAGTGTTTATCATGTTTAATGCAGTGTTCTTTTATTAGTGAACAAAGATGAACACCGTATATTTTTAGGTGAAAAAAAAATCAAGTTTTATATCAGTAAAATCCCTTTTTTTTAATTAAAGGAGAGCATGTGGGTATGCATTTGGAGCATCTATATCTGTGAGATATACAGGAAAAAGTATAGAGTGATATACAAGGATTTTAACAAAATCTCTGAGTTGTGTAATTTTTTAGGAGATTTTATTTTCTTCTCTCTTGTTTTGGACTACAATAAAGAGAAATTAAAATGTTATTTTTAAAAATTGGTGTATTAGAATTTCAGATTCAGAGAGAAATTGTTTATCCAGTTCCACCTTCCATTTAGTATTAGAATGTCTTCTGCAATATTCTTTTTTAAATGGAATATATATTTTTTATTTTAGCAAAATACTCATGACAATACATTTACCATTTTAACCATTTTAAAGTGAACAATTCAGTGGTTTTAAGTATATTCACAATCTTGTGCAACCATCACCATTATCTAGATTATAACATTTTGCTCACCCCAGAAGAAAATACTGTGCCCACTAAGCAGTTGGTTTCAGCTTACTTAAACCATCAGTGAACCATGTTTATGCATTTAGAGGAATATCAGAAAATTAAGGTTGCCATAGTGCATGTAGCTTTGCTTTAGGCTACAGAGTAGGGCATAAAACTTCCACCAAAGGTTTATCTACCACTTATTCTTGTAAAGCTGAGAAGTTGCTGAAACAGTCTGGGTTCATTCTTTATTATTATTATTATTATCATTATCATTATCATCATCATCATCATCATCATCATCATCATCATTATATCGATGTTACAAGCCACTCCATTAACACAAGATAATAACTACAATCACAATAAATCTCCTTTGATCTCTGGCCACTTTCCCTCTCCCCCTTAGTTTTGTACATTCCTCAATCTTGAGGGATTGGGGAGGTTTTCTGCTCTCACGGCTTCAGGCTAAGAGGGGGTCTCAGATATTACAGGTCAGAGGAAAGGAATTGATTTGCTTGTAGTTGCAGATGCTGCTTGCTTTTGGGATGGGACTTGTCCATCATCATCATTTTGTTATTGTCCAGGGCAAGCTTGAAGAACTGGAAAGTAGGAGTTGGCTGCAGCTCTGCTAGGTTTCAGGGCTTAGCTGGCATATGAACAAACTTAAGATTTAAGTCTCTGAGAAATAAATGTAAAAGAAAATTGAAAATTATAGGTTCAAATAAAAGAAGAAGGATCATGATTAAAGGAATTATAAATGTGTATAATTATGTTATATTGAAGAAATATATTTTCATATATTCCCAAATAGGACTTGCCAAGGAAATGTTGATTTCATGAGGCTATATGGCTTGTCTATGGTGCCCAGACATTCCTAGACCTTCAGGAGCACTTTTCTTTGAGGCTTTGTTTACCAGGGCAGCTTGTGAAATCTGTCTAAGAACTGCACAAGCATAATCTCTAGAATGACCTCCCATATCACTTGAAATCTCTTAGCAATAAAAACTCTGCTTTATTTAACATTTCCCCCTTTTGGCCAAGGACTTTTCCCCAATACATTGCTGATTAATGGTTGGTAATAATCCCTTGGTGCCAGGAAGGCTCATCCCTGGGAGTCATGTCCTATATTGGGAGGAAGGTAGTGAGTTTATTTGCAGAGTTTGGCTTAGAGAGTGACCACATTTGAGTAACAAGTAAGTTTTCAGGAAAGTAACCCTTACGCATTGATTATAATTAGGTTTAGTTTTCTTATTACAAGAATAAGGTTCATAACTGCAATTTTAAGATCAAGGCTTGGCATATTGACCCATTTTCCTTGGTTAGACTAGGCTTATTTATTCCAAAGATTTTTGCCATCTTATTTGAGAAAGTAAATAAGTTTAATATTTTGTTAGGTACTGTGTTGGCCTCTATCCAGAAAACATACTTATGACAGCAAGAATACATCTATATCTCATAGAAGAATGCTGTATGTGCATTTTTCCCCATAGGCCACACCAGTATTAACACCCTGTAGTAATGAGGTACCTTTGTTATAACTCCTGAAAGAACTTTCTAATACTTGCATTATTAACAACAATCCTCAACCACCCCAGAATTCACTGATATAAAGTCCTGCATTTTATCCTCTAGCTTTCCTTATAGCACTGTTAACTACACTCACATCACTATGCCATCACCTTCATCCATTTTCAAACTATTATAATTAACCTACTTATAAATTCTGCACCGATTAAGCATTGGTTCACTATTCTTTACTCCCATTCTATCTCCTGGTAACCTATCTTCCAGACTCAACATCCATGAGTCTGCTCAATATACTTAATTCATATCAGTGAGATCATGCAATATTTACCCATTTGTGTCTGACTTATTTCACTTGACATAAGGTACTCAATGTTCATTCATATTGTCCTATGTGACAGTACCTCATTCCTTCTTACAGCTGAAAGTTATTCCATTGTGTGGATATACCACATTTTCTTTATCCATTTATCTGTTTATGGACACTTGGGTTGCTTCCATCTTTTGGCAATTGTAAGTAATGCTGCTAAGAACATTGGTGTGTATATATCTGTTTATGTCTCTGCTTGCCACTCTTCTGGAAATATACCTTATAGCAAGATTGACAGATCATATGGCAATTTCTATACTTTGCTTCCTGAAGAACCACCAAACTGTCCTCCACAGTGGCTGCACCATTCCCAATTCCCATCAGCAGTGAATGAGTGTTCCTATTTCTCCACATTCTCTCCAACACTTGTAGTTTTCTGGAATTTTTTCAAATAGCAACCAGTCTAGTAAGTGTGAAAGGATATCTCATTGTACTTTTGATTTGAATTTCCCTAATTGCTAGTGATGTTGAGCATATTTTCCTGTGATTTTTAGCCATTTGTATTTCCTCTTTAGAAAAGTGTCTGTTCAAGTCCTTTGCTCATTTCATAATTAGGTTGTGTATTAGTCTGCCAAAGAGGTGCTGATGCAAAGTACCAGAAATCTGTTAGCTTTTATAAAGGGTATTTATTTGGGGTAAAAGCTTAGAGTTACAATTCCCTAAAGAGTCCAACTCAAGGTTCTTTTCTCACTAAAGTCAGTTGCCACGTGTTGAAGCAAGATGGTTGCTGATCTCTGCCTGGTCTTTCCTTCCTAGGCTTCTTCTTCCTCTTAAGGCTCTATGGGTCCTGCTTCTTCCTGATCTCAGCTGTAGGCTGGCATAGGGTTTGTTTCTCAGGGCTTCCTGTATCAGTCTTCATTCTTTTCCCAAGGTCATCTGCAAACTATCAGGTGAATGGTTCATCTCTCTTCCCAGGTCCCCAGGATCAAAAATGACAGTGCTCTCTCTCTTCCTGTGTGTATTCTTGAGCGAATATCCATTTATATCAGCCCACCAAGGGGGTGGGGACTCAACCTGAGTCACACTTTACAGATGTGGTCAAATCAAAGCCCTAATCTTAACAGGTAATTTAATCAAGGGTCCCTCAACAGAATCCAATATAACCCAAAGGATGCCACACCTAGAAGAATAGATTAGCTTACAAACACAATCTTTCTCTTTTTGGGATTCATAAAATAACCTCAAACTGCCACAGCCTGTTGTCTTTTTTGTGAGCTGTAGTATTTCTTTATATATGTGAGATATTGGACCCTTATCAGACATGTGGTTTCCAAATATTTTCTCCCATTGAGTAGGCTGCATTTTCACTTTCTTGATAAACCCCTCTGATGCACAAAAGATTTAATTTTGAGAGGATCCCATTCATCTATGTTTTTTTTCATTGCTCAAACTTTGGGGGTAAAGTTTATGAAGCCATTTCCTACCACAAAATCTTGTAGATGCTTACCCACATTATCTTTTAGTAATCTTAGGGTCCTGGCTATTATATTTAGGCCTACAATCAATCATAAGTAAATTTTTGTATAGAACATGAGATAGGGATCCTCTTTCATTCTTTTGGATATGGATATCCAATTCTCCCAGCACTATTTGTTGAAGAGACTATTCTTTCTCTGTTGAGCGGACTTGGCTGCCTTTTCAAACATTCATTGGCTATATATGTGTGCATCTATTTCTGAACTCTCAATTTAGTTTCATTGGTTAATATGTCTATCCTTGTGCCAATACATGCTGTTTTGACCACTGTAGCTTTGTAATAATCTTTAAAGTCAGTTAGTGTAAGTCCTCCAAAATTGTTCCTTTTTCAAGATGTTTTGGCTATTTAGGGACCCTTGACCTTCCAAATAAATTTGATAATTGGCTTTTCCATTTCTGAAAAAAACTGCTGTTGAGATTTTTATTGGAACTGCATTGAATCTGTAAATCAATCTGGGTAGAATTTATCTTAATGATATTTGATCTTCCAATCCATGACCATGGAATATCTTTCCATTTATTTAGGTCTTCATTGATTTATTTTCACAATGTTTGCAGTTTTCTTTGTACAAGTCCTTTAGATATTTGATTCTTTTAGTTGATACTGTAAATGGGATTTTGTTCCTTATTTCCTCCTCAGATTGCTCATTCCTAGTGTATAGAAACACTACTTATTTTTTTGTTTTGCTTTTATTTCCCGTCACTTTGCTGAACTCATTTCTTAGCTCTGTTGCTTTGTTATAGATTTTTCATGACTATATATATGAGATCATGTCATCTGCAAATAGTGGAAGTATTTCCAATTTGGATGCCTTTCATTTCTTTTAATGCCTAACTGCATTAGAAAGAACTTTTAACACAGTGTTGAATAATAGTGGTGACAGTGGGCATCTTTGTCTTGTTCTGGACTAGAGGGAAATCTTTTAGCTTTTCACCATTGAGTATGATGTTAGCTGTGGGTTGTTCAGATTTACCCATTATGTTGAGGAAGTTTCTTTCTATTCCTATTTTTCAAAGTGTTTTTATCAAGAAAGGATGTTGAATTTTGTCAAATGTCTTTTCTGCATTGGTAGAGTTGATCATGTAATTTTTCTCCTTCAATCTGGTAAGTGGTATATACCATTAATTGATTTACTTATGTTGAACCATTCTTGAATACCTGGGATAAAACCCACTGGATCATGGTACATAATTCATTCAATGTGTTTCTGCAATATTCTTATGATACCTCAGCTACATGTCAAATGTTTTAGGCAAGAGTATTCATTTTCTAGGCAGGCTGAGTGGAAAGCTTCAATCACGGCAAATGTCTCTTTTTAAAAACTTTAAGTTTCCCTATTTGTAACTCCTTTTTGGCTCTCCAAATCCTTTGCAATTGGGTTGAACAGGCTTATTCTTTCTTTCAAAAAGGTACCCTTCTGAAACATTAAGGACTGCTTTGTATTCCCACTAGTCCATCCTTCTCCACAGCTCTTTTGTGTCTTGGCAGAACCAGGTGGTAGAAGAGATGTGGGAGAGCTAAGACATCAACCAGTCTTGCTGTAAGAGCAGATTACCTACCCAGGCATGAATTGACTGCCCCTTCTACAGGCATCCCATTTTCTTCAAGTGTTTCTTCTAGACTCCCTTAACTGGGTTTGGGACGAGGTGGCTAGGGAAGCACCTTATGTGAGGGAATGTAAAAAAACATGTACAGTCCCTCCTGGCCTAATAATGACGAATTCTGACTTACCTCTGCTTATATGACCTTTTTTATAACTGAAAGTAACCAAAAGTTCTTTGATGGAGTCACAGTGAAAATAAAATAACAGACAAAGGGTTTAGACCAGCAGATTTGAAGACAGTGCCTGGAGAAAAAAAAAAAAGAATTATTTTTTCAACCCACAACTGATTTAATGTGTTTTTAATATTTCTACTATTTAATTATCAGTTGCTTGAATACTTTAAAATCGAGGTCTTTGAATCATTCATAGTACCTGATTGAGGCTTTGCCCATTGTAGCACTCTATTTCATTTTGCTAAAACCTGCTGGGAGCAATATACCAGAAATGGGTTGGCTTCTTTAATGGGAATTTATTAAGTTAAAAGCTTACGGTTCTGAGGCTTACAGTTCAAATCATCAGGAGACTGGCCACTGGAGATTCGAGAGCCCTGTCTTACATTGCAAGGCACATAGAGGCACCTGCTTCTCTTCTAGTATCATTACTTCAGCTTCTGGCTGCTCTGTCTGTGGCTCCTCTTTCCTGGGTTCCTCCCTGAGTGCCTGTTCTATTCTCTCTGTCTCTGTGTCCACTGCTTTTAGTTCTCCATTTATAAAGGACTCCAGTAAGAGGATTAGGCTCCACCTTGGGTTCTACAATCTAATCAAAGGCCCTTTACTGAAACAGTTTAATCAAAAGTGATCAAATCAAAACGTCCCTTAACTGAATATACCCAAAGGTCTACATACAATAGGTTTACAAGCTCAGGAATTGGTTAGCTTAAGAACATAATTTTATGGGTCCACAAAAGACTCAAACCAGCATACCCTCCATGATATTTCTTATGCCCAACACATGTTATATTATTTAAATATAAATATCAGCAGTCACACATAGTCTCTTGAAACAGAACTATATGAAAATTGACATGCTGAAAAATACCCACATTAAAAACAAACCAGCAGTAATTATCCTCATCAGTTGAAATATATACAGACCATGAATAAATAAATTCACAAATTATTCTACCCTCTCTGGATGTCAACTGACTTTATTATAGCATTACTAGTGAGTTTATAAATTAATTGAAGAAACTCCCACACAGTGCCTGCAAGGGTTAAAAAGGGTATCTACTGGTTAAAGTCCTGTTTCTTAAATAGTCTGTAGTGTTAGTGTAGACACTAGATATAAGCACTGGTTTTAAATTTCCCACAAAAACTTAGCAATACAAGAACAGATTTCAATTTAGCAGAAAAGATGGAATGGTAAAATTTTAAAACCTTTGGGAAATATTAACCCATGTACATTATAAAAGTAGATAATAATTCAAAATTCTTTTTTTTGGAATCCTAGAACTTCCCACAGAGGTCCTATTTATTTAGACTTTCAAAATAGCTCAGCACAGGATGAAGCATGAAATGTATTGGGGCCACTGTGTACATAGGAGCATCACAGTGAGTCAGCAGTCAGTCACAGTTTTCTGTCCCATGGGTCATAGATCAGCTTGACAAAACCCTGAGAGGGAAAATTCCTCTCAGGTTTTATAGGGTGAAAATTCTTCTCACACTTATGCAGGAGGAAGGTAGCTCTCCACAGAACTGTTTTAGTTTTGCTACTCACTGGTCACTCAGGGACATCAATGGCTCAGATACTTAATGGTAACCAGAGAAAGCTGGTGTCACTCACCCATGCACCACGGAGCAGAAATGTGGCAGAGCTAACCCTCCTTCAGCATCTCAGCCTCATGCCTCAGTGCAAAGGCAGCTTCCTGAGCCCCAATGCAGAATTCAAACAGAACAGAACTCTGCAGGCATATCAAAGGTAAGAGAAAAAAACACATAAAGATGAAGAGAATACAGATAATCCTGTGTACAACACTGTGGCAACACTTATATCTGCCTCCTTTCACTCCTTCAGCTGTTTCTATTTGTTGGTTTAATCTGCCCTTGGAATTTAAATTTCAGTTACTGTTCATCTCATTTCTAAAAGTTGTTTCATCCTTTTCTCTAATCTGATTGGTCATGCTTTTTTGTTGTCATCTGTTCTCTGACCACGTTTTCATTCTTATCTTTATTTCTTTAAGCATGTTATACATATTTTATATTCTTTGACTGAGAAGTCAAGTATCTGAAAGACTTTCTGAGTCCATTTTTGCTGTCTTTTGTTTCTGCTGGATTTCACCCTTATGGCATTATTTTCTGATTTTTATTTAAAATCTAAGTGAAGCATTACCCTTTCAACTCCATCTGTGGATTGTTTTGAGATGTAAGGTGAAGTTTATCTCCTCAGAAAGACTGCTTGGTTCAGGTAGATTATGAGGATGCTTCTGATCCAGAGGCACTGGCAAATAAATTATTAGATTTAGATTGTTCAGTCCAGTCTGGTTATGTGAATTTAGAAAGCCACCAAGTGTTAAGAATTCTCAGGATGGGTCTCTTTCACACCGTCAAGGCCACATCAGTCTGTATCCCTCTACCGGGCAGGTTTTAGTCTTAACTGATGGTTTAGCCCTCTGGTGCCTATATAGAAGTCTTTTTAGATTCTTCACCATGCCATCTCTTAGTCTTTGTCTTCTCTACCCCATGGTGCCATCAAATGGAAGACCAATTTATCTCCCAGAATTCCTGCTCTCACATAGTTTCTTTTTCAAGTTTGAAGTTTCCTTACTTTTGGTGCCAGCTCAAATCTGGATTGTAATTATTTCAAACAAGAGGATAATTCAGTATATTTATTCCACCAAATTTTCAGAAATAGAAGTTATTAATGCTGTAAAAAGTTTCATTTTCTGACATATTTATCTCGTTGGACTATGTTTACAGTCAATCTCTTTTCAGGACCTTGCACAGAAATGACCCAGAGGAGGGATAAAGAAAACTTTGTGTGATTGAAACAAATGGATCTCATGCTATTCATCCCATATGGACTCTGAGCTTAGTTACACTGGCTTCTTTTGGTTCTTCAAATTTGTCATGCTCATTCCTATACCAAGACATTCGCAAGAGCTGTTCCTTCTTCTCATCCTACCTTCATCAATTACAGCTCAAAGAAGTCTTCCTTCAGAAGCTTTTACTAATGTTCAGATGAAGTCAAGTCTGCAAATTTATGTTTATGTAACACCCTGTGCTTTTTTTGCATGGTATTATTATAATCATAATTAAATGATTAGTTTTGAGAGCAATTATTTAATGTCAGTCTCCCTAGTTAGGAAGTAAATTTCTGAGAGAAGGAAGAGGGTATGTCCTGTTTATGAAAAGATGCCCAGGACCTAGCACTGTGACCAGCATGTAGCCGGCCTTCCGTACTTTTTTTGAATGATTATGTAAATGAATAAATTAAAAACATCACATAGAAATAATAAAGAAGAGATGAATTCCTAAGTGTATAACAAATGTGAGTGTTTAGTAGTTGTGGAGATATTCAACACTGAATAACCAATCCTCTGTCCAGGCCCAGGAAGTTGCATTTCTCACACATTTAAAGTTTTTTTAAACCACTTATGTGGCTTAAGTTTTTATTGCCTCAAATTTATTTGAGAGGAGTCATTTCATGTTTAAAGCATCTATTTATGGTTAACTTTGCAATATTCCCTATGGGGCATTATAAAATAAAGATAATATAAGACAATTATTGTATATGTAAACAAGGGACTATACCAAAATACCAGCACAGGTAATCAATACATATTTTCCCCTTCACGGAATTTTATCACTTTAGGTGTCAAATAAACCTTTATGACAGTCTCACTTGAGAGAATCCCATCATATTCAGGCATGAAATAAAACTTTAAGGAAAGAAAACTAAATAAAATACAATAATGCTGTCAAGAAATATCATTTTTATTTTAGATTCCTTTAATGACATTATCTTTAAGATACAATAAAAATAAGAAACTCATCTTAAAGATATTGGAAATAAGCTTATGTTAAAATCTTAAAGCAGTATCTGGTGTTCTACAATAAAGTTAGCATAATTGCTTCTATTAAAATGCTCTTTAATTATATTTAACTCCATGTATCTACATGACAAAGAGATTTTTGCTTCCTATTTTTCTTGTTAAGAACAAAAATAAAAGCAAAGACAAAACAACCCCCTTAAACCAATCATACATAGGTTTATATAGGATTAAAAACAAATTTTAACCTAGTCAGAAATAAATCTAGAATCTTCTTTTGTGCCACTTTAATATTAAGGAATTGTTAGAGTTTTCTTTGTAAGCAAACTGAAATGTGGCCTAAGACAGCTTATTTGTTTAAGAACAAACATCACTTTCTTTAACCAGGGAACCCAGAATACCTATAATTATGTGTGATGATGGCTGCAGTGGTTTCTAATAGCCAGAGCCAAAGGCACAATTCTTAGGATCAGCAAATTACTTGGCTTTTTATTTTCACTTTGGTAAGGGAGAGATAGAAGAAGAGGCAGGATCCTTAAAAAAAAAAAAAAAAAAAAAAAAAAAAAAAAAAAAAAAAAAAAAAAAAAAAAAAAAGGAAAACCAAAAAAAAAAGAAGGAAAGCTGAAGTTTGGCTAAATCTAACAGAAAAGATGAAAAGGTTTAAAGATTTAACCAAGAAAATAACAAATTTTGTGACCTACTCATGGTTTATAAACCAGTTACACACCATTTTATCATTTGATTTAAACAACAGTTGCAGGAATGACTCAGAAAAGGCATATACACCCTTTTAAAAATAAAGCATCTCAGAAAACAAACTTCTTTTTCTCAAGGTCAAAAAGGAAATAAAGGGGCCGGTTCGATAGCCCAGTGGATAGGGCGCCGGCATACCACATGGGAGGCCCTGGGTTCGATTCCCGGGGACCTCTCCTAGCAGGCAGACCGCCTTGGGAATGGCAAGCCGCCATGGGCGGGCCGGAGCCGCCGTGGGCAGGGCAAGAAGCTGCCACGGTCATGGCAAGAGCCGCCACGGGCAGGGCAGGTCGCCCACGGATGGAGCGCAGCCAGCCACCCGCGAACTGAAAGCCAGCCGTGAACGGACGCAGAGACCGCCCACAAGCGGGGAAAGCCGCGCCTGCGCAGTGACCACTCTCGGCGTGTCGCTGCAGCGGGGGGAAGGGGAGATATGTAATAAAATAAATAAATCTTTAAAAAAAAAGGAAATAAACAACCTAACCAAAACTAGAGCCAGATGTACTAGGGAGTCAATGCATTTCTCGTTATATTGGACAGCTATGTTGTGAGTGAGAGAAAAAAATAAAAACAAAACTTTGCCTCATAGTATGGGAAGATATGGTTTGGAACAGTAATGTGAAATCATAGCATAAGATCAATGAAAGCATAATATTAATTAAATAGCAGGCTAGTTTAATAGAAACATAGACTAGTATAAATGACGTGATTGCCTAGCTTTAGTTTGCATTGTTCCACTGCACATAAAGAAACACAACAAAATAATAGAATATTATTTCTGGACCTTCTGCTTTAGGAAAGACTTAAATGAAATGTCACAATTGGACAGCAGGCCCAGTTAAACCCAGCCCAGAGGTGTTATTTTCTTGCCAGAAAAGTAACCCTGAAAGATGAATGCCTTTAGGCAGTGCAGACCTCACCACTGCAGGGGCCTCACCACTCCCTAATGTTTCCCTCCCAGCAATTGTTCGCATTTATACTCTCCCTGCCTCTTGTAGGGATTTTATTTTCCAATCACTGATTTAAAGAAACTAAAGGTTTTTTCAGAATATGTGACCAGGTGAGGAAAGGACAAACTATGTCATCTCATCCAGAAAGTGGTTAGATAATTGGGCAAATCTAACCCCAGAAAGATAGAGCATGGTAATGTGATCAAATTTAATAAAATTTGAAGGTGTTTTTACATCATATCACTCATCTGCTTTTAACCATCTAACGTGGCTCTTGCCTAAAGGGCAAAGGCCTGTCAAATAAACCCACTCTATCATCTGATCTCTTCATAAACTCATTTCCTTTCAGGGTTTAAAATGTATTCAAATTGCGTTAAAACACATTGAGGGGCCGGCTGTATAGCCCAGTTGGTAGGGGGCCAGTTTACCACATGGGAGGCCCCGGGTTCGGTCCCCGGGTCTCCTCGAACAGGTGGACCGCCTCGAGAAGGCAAGCCAACGCGGGTGGGACAAGCTGCCGCGGGCAAAAAGGCAAGCCCCCACAGGCAAAGGCAAGCCCCCGCGAGCAGGTGGGCCGCCGCGCCGGTGAGCTGACTCAGCAGGTTGCCCCAGCAGGGGGAGACAAGCAGACACAGAGGAACGCAGAGAAAAATGAACACAGCAAGAACAAGCAAAAAGGGGGGGATGTATAATCAATAAAAATAAATCTTTAAAAAAAATACATTGAACCAGGTATTGTCATGACTCCCTGTTTTTGCATAGACCAGGTCCTCATATTTTAATACCTATATTTATCTTGCTTGCCTAAATAAACCATTTTCCTTCTGCATTTTAACCCAAGCATCACTTCTCCTTGGAAGTTCTCTCTGACCTTCCCTGCAGAGCAACATATCATGTGACTGGGCTCAGATAATACTTACCATGCTATATTTTTGTAATGGACTCGCTTTTCTTACATTACCTAAGACCTTTTATGGCAAGGATATCCTGTCTTTACTTTTGTGCTTTTAGTAGTTAGTGCAATGACTGGTACATAGAAGGTGCTCAATTAATACTTGTCAAAAAATACTGACACCTTCTTTTTAATATTTTACTACCTAGAATGTGAAAGAAAATTTAGGATTGTCTTATATGGATGAGTACTAGAATCAGAAGCAGTGGATGAAACTCACAGGAATACAGATTTCAGCACAGTGGGAGGAAAACTTTGCAAGAAATCAGAACTCTCCCAAAGATGAAAAGGCCTTCCTGGGTGGAGGGGCTGTAGAGGCAGACCATTGCAGGCCTAGGACTGAGTCTAGCCCTGAAAAGAAAGTTGGATCAGTGGGCCTTTAAGCTCCCTTCAATCCTGAGTCCAGGATACTCTAAAAGTGTGCCTGCCCAGGCGGAGAAACTGCTGTGTGCAGAAACACCACGCCAAAGGTAGTAGGGAAATAGTCTCCCCTCTGGGGCTGGGCATTAGAGGGATTCTAGTTCAATAAATAGGATCTTAAAACAAAAGAAAATAATAAGGGTCAATCTGAGAATTAGTGTGGGTCTGATGACTTTTGCTGACGTTTTCAGAGTGCTTCCTAAAGCATTACAGTAGCTCACATAGAAACATTGCCAGATAATATAACTTCCTCAGGTTCAGAACAAAAAATAAAACCACGTGCAATCTCTTGTTGAGGAATAAGCATTACTCTCATTAAAGGCTCCAGGAATCTGGGCACCTTGAATTAAAATTCATGAATAAGGACCAAAAATAATTATGTTTAGCAATTTGCAGAGAAAGTCATTTTAGAATATACATACTTTTTTGTTTCCTTTTTTGGATTGCTATGCAAAATTTCTCTCTCTCTCTCTCTCTCTCTCTCTCTCTCTCTCTCTCTCTCTCTCTCTCTCTCTCCCTGTCTCTCATTCTCTTATCTCTCATCTCTCTCTCCTCCCTCTCCTCTCTTCCCTTTTGTCTAAATCCCTATCAAACTTCGGTCTTCTTCCTCTCTCCCTGCCAATATAGCTCTATCTTGTATCTATCATTGATACAGGTTTCTGTTCTCTTAAATGTTTTATTTCTTTCTGCTATATGTGTGTGGAAAGATTCAATGCATTCATTTCAAATTTCACTGATTAGAGACAGGACACCTCCTAAAGCTGTTTTTTTTTTTTTTTTTCTAACAGAGTCACAAAGATTCTACCCCAAATTCTATTTTGTCCAAAAGTAAATTGACAAATTTTAATTCTTGCTTCACACAATACACTGAGTTTCCAAAGGTCTAGAAGAATGCTATATATATCTGGAATTTCTGTAAACCAAAGCTTTAAGAGACTAGTGAGTACAAAGGTAAGGCCAAGAAATGAGTTAACCTCATCAGAGTAAAGATTTTAAAATGTTAATGTGTGGCACATTATGAGGCCACTCTGTTGAGAAGAACTCCCAGTGCCTTCTCTCTGAAGCAGTCTCCAAAAAGGCAATACCGTGGAATGTTCAGCACACAGGCTCTGGAATGAGTCTGCTCAGTTTCATATGTAAAATTTACCACATAGTAGCTGTGTTACTTGTGGAAAGCTTCTTAACTTTTCTACATTTGTTTCCACATGTAGAATAATAATAGAAACTTCCTCATGGCCTTTTTGTGAGGATCAATGAAATAATCCCCATGTAGTGCCTACATATCCTAAATGTTTAAAAAGTGCCTTAAAGTTTTAGACCTACTGAGGTCAAATGGCCCGAAAATGTTAAATTCACTAAAATCCACAAACCCTGCTGTACATTTAAGTGTAACTGGTCATAAGAACTGTATGGCATTGTACAAAATTATAACAACTACTGGGGAGGGAGGGGAAGCCTTTAAATAATCACACTGGATATTCATTTATCACTGATAGATATTGTTTAATCTCCAGCTAGGCACTATGGATTTATTTGAAGGCCAACTTGTTCCAAGAAGCGCTGATGGTGTGCAAAGTTAGTGTGTTTTTTGGTAACTTTGGGACAAAATGAGACCCAGGTTATGTCTTGATTTTCAACATGTGCTTCGAGATTGGCTCATACATTCTTCTGTATTTTTGTTTCCATGGGTAAAAGTGAGTTGATTCCATATAATACAAACCAAGTGCATTTTGAATAGTCAACTCCTAAGTTATGTAAGCAAATGAGACACAAATGGAGACCTGAAGAAGTACTTTTATTTTCAAAACATGGCTAAATAATTAATTGTAGTCCAATGTGATTGCAAAGCCTCATAGGCACTGAATTTCAAAATGATATATATATATATATATATATATATATATATATATATATAGTATTGGGCAATGTCTATGAAGGTTGCACAGTCCAAGTCCCCATAAGATATGCAGCAACAGGACTATCAGTAAATGTCACATATAAGGCATAGTATTCATACATACACACATAAATAAAAACTATTTGCCATGAAAAAAAGGAATTTATTGTTAACTCTTACCTTCCTAAAGAATTATTGTATTTAGGCAAGAAATATTCTATTAAAAAATTCTGTTCTTCTCTATGAACATTTCCATTTGAAATAATTTACCTTAGATTGTCATTTAGTATTAAGAAACTTTCATTCCATGATTACAATAAGTGATTCCATCTGTTCCCACTAATGCCAATGATTATGTTTTATTTTCATTTTCTCTTGATTTAAACAGGACTTTCAAAGCTAATTTTAATTTTCGAAATTAAATTCGAGCAGTTTCTCACCTTCCAAATCAATTTTCATCAGAGCTGCCTTTCACTAGTAACATGGCTCCATTTCTTATAAATGTTCACTTCCCTTTGGCTTGGGTAGTTGATAAATTATCCTAATGATGCTATCTGTGTTGAAGATAATGACCTGTTGGAAGAAATTAGATATTTCTTTTATAAAGTCAGAAATGTCGACTACTAAAACAGAGGGTAAGAGTACACTGTCTGAAATAACAACTCTCGGGCTGGAGATTTTGAGATTTGGTAAATTTATACCATCTGACTAGTGATTATAGGTGTATATCAAAGGGGAGTTTAACATTTGGAATAAATCCCTTGGTAGAAAGAGTACAAAATGATACAGATTTAAGCAATATCAAATGAAAGAGATGATTTCATGTAACTTTACACAAAAGATCAAATTAGAGCTACTGTAATACAGAAGATATAAAAGCTTAAAATGTTTCCTCTTGGTTTAGATGTACTGAATAAGTTCTGTTAAAAATATTTTATCTGATTGCTGCATGGAGGATTATTTCCCATTCAGAGAAGTTCGTCATGATGCTTTATATTGCAAGTTTCAAAATGTGAACACATTATTCTGTGGCCTTGCTAAGTCTTACTTAAATGTCTTTCAGGTGAAGCCTCAAAACCCCAATTTGAAACATCAACATTTAAATATATATATATATATATATATATATATATATATATATATATCACCCTCATATTTCTGGTTTTGGACAAAGCAACTTAATTTTGGTGTCCTCAGATAAAATCAGGGAATTATCTAAAGATTTTGGCTATCTTTATTTATCACAGTATGAGAAAATTTCCACTAAAAACAAAAAAAGCAACTCACACACAGATACACGAAACATGAAACTTAAAATCCACTTTCTAATGAATGAATTTAATAGATAAAATCTTTAACGGCTTATAGCTGCCATTTAAACACCTAGAGAGTGAAACACCTTGATATTATAACCTTACTTAAAATATAAACTTGCAGAGGCCGGCTTGATAGCCCAGTGGATAGGGCACCGGCATACCACATGGGAGGCCTTGAGAATGGCAAGCCGCCATGGGCAGGCCAGAGCCGCCGTGGGCAGGGCAAAAAGCTGCCACGGACAGGGCAAAAGCCGCCACGGGCAGGGCAGGTCGCCCGGGAATGGAGCGCAGCCAGCCGCCCCGCCCACAAGCGGGGAAAGCCGCGCCTGCGCAGTGACCACTCTCGGAGCATCCCCGCAGCAGGGGGGGGGAGGGGAGATATGTAATAAAAATAAATAAATCTTAAAAAAAAAAAAAACTTGCAAATAGGAAATAATAACTTTCCGGTCATAAGTAAATGTAGGT
>PVKH010003428.1:0-24961 GCA_004027955.1 Chaetophractus vellerosus
GAACCCAGGGCCTCCCATGTGGTATGCCGGTGCCCTATCCACTGGGCTATCGAGCCGGCCCAACACCAATTTCTTAATGGCTGTATAGTGTGGTTATCCTGAGATCACAGGAAGCCAATGGGCTCAATCAAGCAGGATGTGTTTGTGGGGGGTGGAGGGGCAGTATTTTTGTACAACTGTAGCCTCTTTGGAAAACATCGTCGGATTGGCCTAAGCCCAATTAGGAACCTCTGCTTTCTAAGTAGAAAATGGATGCCTGGGAGCAGGGTGCTCTCTGTCCTGGCCCTGGGACCTCTACTAGCAGTCGGCCAGCCCAAGTGGGGGAACTGTGTCCCTGGACTTGGCACATGCCAAGTTTGGTGTTTTTTTTCCCTTTGTGTTTTTTTTTTAAATGAACATTGTCTCTTTATAAAATTTCTCCAGTATACTCCTTGAGTTAATTTTATATTTTATGCTTTTATCTCTGTTAAAAATATATACTATGAAATATTTCAGATATACAAAAAGTGTAAAGGATACATGTAACAAGTGCCTGTGTACCCAGTTTGTAGCTTAAAGACATAAAGCATTGCTGACATGGTCTAAGGGCCTTCCTGCCTCCCCAAGACATAGACACTATCCTGAATTTGATACTTAACATTTTCATTTTAGCTGCTGCTGCTTCCTTTTGGAAACAAAAAATTAAAAAAACAACTTCAAAATGATTTTTAAGAATAAAACGAAAAAGAAGCAAAGGCACATGCAGCAGGCTTTGGGATGTGTCCATGCTCTATATTTCAGAGCTTGGACATGATGCTCCTTTTCCATTCAATTGGCCACAAAGCCATCTGCTTTAGATCCTCTGTCTCTAGCCCTGCATGAATTCTTGGACACTAAACTTGGCCTTTTGGAGAAGTTTAATGGCCTCACTATGAAAACTGATGCCAGCTATTGTTATTGCCGTTCCTTTTTACTATTATGAACTCTGTGCCAGGGACTCTGCTGGGTGCTTTGCATGTGTCACCGCCCTGGCTTCGTGCAGCAGCCCCGTGCAGCATCCTTGTTCCCTTTTCCAGGCGGGGCCTCTGTGCCTTTGTGAGGTCAGGTAGCTTGTCCAAATGCAGTGGCACATCCAACTGACTCCAGAACCTTTCACCCACAACAAACTCTCCCAGCACACAGATCATCTTTATTAGGGGACTCAGCTATCCCTGTCTTGCATCACAGGGAGGTGGGACAACATGCTGTGGCTGTGAGTTTTTTCCTTTCAGGAAAGTTGGCCAGGATGTCTTGTAAATTGCTGCCACCTGATATTCTAGGCCAACCTGAGACTTGACTTCCACGCACCTGGAACCCGCTCCTCCTGTAGTGCTCCTGGAAGGGCCTTGACTCAAGCCTTATGGATCTTCTTGTGAGTTTGCCACTGAGAGGGGGATATGAGGGTCTGGAAATGAGGATAAGGTGCATAGAACTCGATCAGAGGAGGAGCCTGAGAGCAGTGTCAGGAACTCAGAGGAGCCACGTGAGGAGGACTGGCTGCATTCGTGGGGTTTTCCCTCGTTCCCTCACTGTATGTGGTTGTTAAATGTCTGTCTTCTAGTTGACATTCTCTCCCTTCTCTTATTTATCATGAAATGTTAAATGATGTTAAATTGAAAAGTGGTACTGCTATGTCATAAGCCATCATGTTAGATTGAGAGCTGAGACCTGACTTAAGATGTGTCCCTTCTGATGACAAACTAAAGAGTAGTTGGTGATCCTCCATAGTACATAGTTATATGATAAGGTCTCAAGGATGGCTGTGCACCCATTGATATTCTTCCTTGGGTCAGGTAGTAAAATCTGTGAAATTGACTGAATATACTCAGAATAATATCAGTGAGGGCCATAAATCTAAACTGTAGGCTCATAAAATGTGTTTCTGAGAAGGTAATGATTCTTGATTAGATATACACACAGGCATCACGAGAATGCTTGGAAATGGAATTCAAACCTTTGGCTTTAAAATTCTTAGATTTTTCTGTTAGCTTAACCAGCCAGCTCTGAAAACCAGTAAAGTGGAGTCTACAATTTTGTGCAGTCTTTCTTTGGCTCCCTGGATTTACTTAGAATCCTAAGTTCAGCTCATTGTAATGTGTTGGAGAGGAAGAAAATAATTATCAAAGAGATAGAAAGTAGTTCTGTAAAATGAAAAAGAGAATCCCATTTGAATAGGCTCATAAAGGGAAGACTAATGGGGGGCTTAAGTGACTGGGGTGCTGAAGCGTTTATGCCCAGTGCCCACGAGTGACCAGATAAAGCGGAAGAGACTTACAGGGAGATGGAGAGGCTGCTGTGAAAACTGATGTCTTAATCCAGGAGGTAAGAGAGCATGGAAGGGGGTCTCGGAGCAAGGCTGGCGAGCCCGTGTGCATGCTGCTGTCCTTCCCGGGAAGGGGAGCGCCTCGAGGACGGGGGCTCCTGTCCTTACCAGCTGCCCAGCTTGGTGCTGGGGAAATCCAGCCTGGGCTCCTCCCTCTCTGACACCCGACACCCTATCTAGGAACAGTCCTGCTGGCCCTACCGTCAGTGAATGTCCAGGATGTAACCACTTCTCATTGCCTCCCCCATGACTGCCTTGGACCAAGCCGCTATCACCGCCCACCTGGAGTGCTTTGTGCAGCTCTAGATTTGATGACAAATGGTATTCATTGCTTTCCTTTGATTAATAATAATGCTGAACACTGTTTTCAAATGGATATTAATTTTTAAAATGAATTTTCCATTTTTTACAAATTTTTGCCAGTTTACCTTCAATTTTTTCTTGCTTTTTAAAAATGAATTGAAGTTATAAATGCTATGTAATCAAATTTATTAATGTCTTCCTTAATTATTACATAGATTTTACATTTATTTATTTATTTATTTTTTAAAGATTTATTTATTATTTATTACATATCCGCTCCCCCTTTCTGCTTCCTCTTGCTGTGTGTCCATTCTTCTGTGTTTTTCTATGTCTGCTGCTTGTCTCCCCCCGTCCCCGCGGCGACGCGCCAAGTCGGCCCTCCGCGGCGGTGGCTCGTTCCATTTGAGGGTGGCTCCACTCCGTTCCCACGGGCGGCTCCGCTCCATGTTTTGCAGGCAGCAGTCCTCCATGTTTTTTGCGGGCTGCTCGGCTTCCGCAGTTCGCAGGCGGCAGCTCCGCTTTTCACGGGTGACTTTGCCATGCCCGTGGGGGCTCCGCCCTGCCCGTGGCTGCTTTTTGCCTTGCCCACGTCGGCTCTGCCCCGCCCACGGCGGCTTGCCTTTCTCAAGGCCGTCTGCCCGCTCGGAGAGGTCCCCGGGAACCAAACCCAGGGCCTCCCATGTGGTACCCCGGCGCGCTCTTTATCCACTGAGCTATCTAGCCGGGCCCATAGATTTTACATTTAGAAAAGTAAGTTTACATTCAGAGGATAGCCATGCACTTACTTAAATTTTATTTTTGCTTTATAAGGTTTAATTTTAAAATTTAACTTCTTTAAACATTTACTCATGTAGTAATTTAAGTAAATGTATAAATGTGATAATATGTTTTTTTAAGTTTAGCTTTTTCTCCTTTACCCTTTTACCCCCACCTCTCTGCCTCTCTTTTCCTCCAACTCATGTTAATAACCTCACACGTATCTTTCCTTATTGTTTTTAGTCGTATAATCCATACAGACATGTGCATGTGTGTGTGCTTTTCTATAGCTTAGTTCTCATATTCAACAATACCTACAAATCTCACCTCCCTCAACTTGTATAGCGCTAATTCATCCTTTAAAATGGTGGTGTAATATTTTATGGTGTATATGTCATAATATATGAACTTTTTCCCATAATTTATTTTCCATTGGAAAATTGCATTGGAATTTTATAATACTGTATGGCATGGTAAAGATCTAGTTATTTTTTTTCTGAATGTCTAGCCAGTATTTCCATGATGATTGTTGAATTATCTATTCTTGTCCTATAGATTCATAGCTCTTCCTTTATTACATATTTATTATACGTATTTACCGGAGTCTCTCTTGAGGCTCTCTCTTCTCTAGCAATGTCAACTTTTAGCTGTGGTTTTTATGTTCAATATCCTTTTAAAAACTTCATATTTTGAAATAATTTTAGACTTAACAAAGAGTTGAAATAGAGTTCCTGTATTTCCTCACCCAGATTTCCCTAGTGCTAACACATTTATCAAACTATGAATTTAACAATGGAACAACACTGTCACCTAACTAGAGACTTTATTTGGCTTTCCCCAGCTTTTTCCCTAATGTCCTTTTTCTGTTCCAGGAGCCAGTCCTGGACCTCATGTTGCACTCTGTCCTCATACCTCCTTAGAATCTCCAATCTGGGACCGTTTCTTGGTCTTTGGTCTTGCATGACCTTGACACTCTGGAAGAATTTGGGCCAATTGTTTGTAAAGTGTCCCTCAGTTTGGGTTTGTCTGATGATTTCTCATGCTTAGACGGGTTATGAATTTTCAGGGAGAATAACCACAGAGGTGAAGGGCCCTTCCCATAACATCCTGGCAGAGGGCATGTGCTATCAGTATGGCATC
The DNA here is from genome assembly GCA_004027955.1 of Chaetophractus vellerosus. Lineage (NCBI taxonomy): Eukaryota > Metazoa > Chordata > Mammalia > Cingulata > Chlamyphoridae > Chaetophractus > Chaetophractus vellerosus. The sequence continues at coordinate 4,541 of PVKH010003428.1, forward strand.
ACAGTGATGTGAACCTTGATCATTTGGTTAAGGTGACATCTCTGCCCTAGAAAGTTACTAGTTTTCCCTTCTCCTGTTCTAGCTTAGTTCAGCCTGTACCCAGGGGAGAGAAATTAAGCTCCACCTCCTAGAGAGAGGAATGTCAAAGAATTTGTGAACGTATGTTAAAATTCTCTACCCAAAATTAATAAATATTTTGGGTAGATAATTTGAGGTTATGCAAAAACCCTATTTCTTCTTAAAATTTTGTCCACTAATCCACTAATTTAGCATTTGTCAATGGATCTTGCCTGCAGCAATTATTTCTGTGGATTCCTTCCACATTTATTAATTGGAATTCTCCTATAAGGAAGTTTCGTCCCTTCCCTCTCAATTATTTGTTATTCAATCATTTATTTATAATAGTTGGACTTAAGATCACTTTGGTAACTGATAGGACAAGCTCTTCATCTTTATTCTCCTTTTTAAAACAATTTGGGGGCCTTTATTACTGTTTTTTTCTTCTAAACATAAAAAATATTTATTTTCTATTTTCTGAGAGTTACTTTGGGATGACTTTTAGAATTTTATTAAAACTTCCACCTAATCTAGAAAGAATTGATGTCTTTGTGACCCAGTAATCCTTTTGTCTAGAAACATGACAGGTCTCTCCATTTCCCCCGCTATTCTCTTGAGACCGCTCCTGGCTCCTCCACGCTAAAGGCCTATGAATATATTAGACGCCCTTTATTGTAGGATTGACAACACGGCCCACAGTTTCTCCTCATCCTTGCCTTGGTTTACATGCACTTCAAAATGGTACATTTGGAACTATGTGCCTTTGGTGTGTATTTTATCATTTACTTTATTGAATAAATTACAGTAATGTGAATGCTTGGTTCATATTTTTTCTGATTTAGTAAACACTTTCTTTCTTCTTCAAGTAGGCACAGTTTTGCTTTCTTGTTTCCATGAGGTGAAACAATATACCTTTCTTAAAACTACGTAACTGGCTCTCTCTGCCTAGAGGGACCACACCAAATTTTGGTGTGTATTTCTGTCCTTCTGTCCTGTTTCTCAGCAAGCTCTGTTCTTTCCCCCATTTCCCAATAAATTCTTAACATAAAAAAAAAAAACAAAGAAACTATACAGCTATTTAGGCTACTTTGAAGGTTTCGCCACAACCCTCATTCATATACAGTGAAAAAACGGGCGTTCGGTGGTTAGACTGTCTCCCAGTCCCCAGCCCCTCAGGGTGGCAGCATTTCTGCTGGGCGCCTCAGTGTCCCTGCACTAGAAAGGCTCCGACTCGTGTCCAGCCTCACAAGGGAAAGCAGCAGTTCCATTTCCTTAGCTCGCTATTTTTCAATCTCCTCTTCAATCAATTCTTAGCCACTTCAGTCTTTCTGTAATGACTTATTTTATCTTTATTCCTACTATTTATCAGTGAGGATTTCCAGTCATATTCATGTGCTCTTGGCTATACTCATAGCTTTCTGTTCTTTTCCTTTTTTAAAGCAAAGTGCTGTTTTTTTCTACTATCATTTACCAGATGATTCATAGAATACAACAGTACTCAGTTATTCATCTGAATCACACCTAAATACACACACATTATCCTTGCATCTAAAAAGAGAAGTCTCCTGTAGCCTTTTCGATATCTACTGACCTTCAGAGGTTGTGGTGCTAGAAACCTTGGTATAACGGCATGCTGGCCCAGTTTGTTCTTAAAGTCCAGCAGATTTGTTCCTTTCACAGATCTTGGCAATGGTTGAGCTAACTCCCTTAAATTTTCTCTTTATTTCTACCCATTTGTTCCTTCCACTCTATCTGAAATGTCCCAAACTTAGATATTTGGGTAACAAAATATAGGTTTGTTTTTTTTTTTAAACCAAATTCCTTTTATTTTCCTAATAAATTCCAAAGCACAGTTAAGCCAGCCATACTAACCTGACAGTTTTTGAGCAAAAGAAGACAGAGATAATAAAATAAAACACGTTCCTATTTAATTTATGAAGCATTATTGGGTAATTAGCTATTTTATATGTGTGTTTTAAAAGTAATGTTTTATCACCATAACTTTTATTCTTGAGGTAGTTTTAATGAAAACTTTTCTACTGTGTCTCTACTTTTCTTTGGAGCATAGTGTGTGTAATTTATTCTCCTTTCAATATCGCTGCAAGGTTATATAATTAAAAGCATAAATTCCTGTTCCATGACCCGTAGAGTCTATTGAATTGTTTAATCCTTTTTTTCTATTCACTAACTGGCCTTAGCTTTGCAACTTGAGTCCTTGTGGCTGCATTTATATAATTTATTTCTGGTGTAGATTGTCAAAGTGTTGTCAATATCCTTGTTCCTATCATCGTCACCCCTCATCCAGATCACCAAGCTTGACCGAAGCAGGAACAGGGCCCCGAGCAATAGACTGTGGGGCCTGCCCAGTGGTGAGGACCCCTGGGCAAGGCCTGGAGTTTCCATGCCACGTGGATGCTCCCAGCTCTTCTCTCCCCTGCTCACTCCGCTTTTGCCTCCCTGCCCTCCACGGACATCCTGTAACACGCTGAACCTTCCCATTTCAGGCCTGGGCACTTGTTGCTCTCTGGATCCTGGAGCCTCAATCTTCACTTGTCTTGCCCTGTTTTGTCAGTCTTTTCTCCCTGAAAACTCAGATCAGAATTCTCCACCGACCATGTGGTGTATTCCAGGAGGATACTAGTGTATAAGTTTTAATTCCCAAACTTTTTTATACTCATAGAATGAGTTGGGAGTGTTCCTTTTCACTCCTCTGAAAGAGATTTTGTTCCTTAAATTTTTTTTAACTTTTTTACTTTAAAATAATTACACATTCAGAGAAATTTGCAAAAATAGTTCAGAGATGTGCCATGTCCCCTTTATCCAGTGGTTATATTTTACATAACTACAGAGTGATGTTGAAACAGGAAATGGACACTGGTACAATGTGTATGGGTAGTCCAGTGCCATCTCTTCACCTTTGTAGATTCGTGTAACCCCCACTGCAGGCGTGGTACAGAACCATTCCAGCACCACCGAGATCTCCCCCTTACAGTCACATGCACTCCCTTCGCCTGGGGGACCAATAATCTGTTTGCCATCTCATTTCAAGAATTTTGTCATTTTAAGAATGTTGTTTAACTGGAATCATTAAGTATGTGAATTTTTGAGGTTGGGTTTTATTCACTCAGCCTAATGCCCTTGAGAGCTATCCAAGTTGTTGCATGTATCAATCGTCTATTCCTTTTTTAAAAAAAATTTTTTAAAAAAAGATATTTAGATTACATAAAAAATATAGAGGATTCCCATATGCTCTGTTCCCCACACTGCCCACATTTATCCACATTAACAACTTCCTTCATTAATGTGGTACATTCATTGCAATTGATGAACACATTTTGGAGCATTGCCACTAAGCATGGATTATAGTTTACATTGTAGTTTACACTCTTTCCCCCACAATTCTGTAGGTTATGGCAAGATATATAATGCCCTATATCTGTTACTGCATTGTCATTAGGACAATTTCCAAGTCCCCAAAATGTCCCTGTATTATACCTGTTTTCCCTCTCCCTGACTTCGGAACCTCTAGTGGCCACTGCCTTCACAGCAATGATATAAGCTCTTCCATTGCTAGAATCACAATAAGTCTATGGTAGAATACCAGTAAGTCCACTCTAGTCCATAGTTCACTCCCCAATTCTGAGGATTCTGGGATGGTGATGCCCACTCCACTTCTAATTGAGAGGTGGGTTCAGTCCCATATGGCCATTGGATGGGACTCTCTTGCTTACAGTTGTAGACTCTCTTGGTTCCTTGGTATGGTGGTTGTCCATCATCACTCCTTGTTACTTGTCCTGGGAGAGTCCAATGAACTGGAGAGTAGGTGTTGCAACTCTGTTGAGGCTCGGCCCAGCTGGCACATGGACAGCCCAAAGATTCAAGTCTCTTGGACGTATACCTACCAACTCCGGCACCAACTATGATGATGCCATCTTGCCAGAGCCTCCCCTCCCCGTTTTTTTTTTTTTTAAACCCTGCCTTATTTTTATTAAAAAAAAATTTTTTTTATTATAGAAGTTGTGAGCTTACAAAACAATAGTGTGTCCTTTTTATTGTAGAAGGTTTGTTTGAACCTTCACCTATTGTGGCAAACTTTGGTTGTTTCCAGGCTTGAGCTGTTACAAATAAAGGTGCTGTGAACACTCATGTGCAGGCCTTTGTGTGGGCATAAATTTTTATTTCTCTGGGATAAATGTCCAGGAGATAAACTGCTGGGCTGAAGGGGAAGGGTAGTAAGTGATCCATTTTCTCTGTCTCTGTTTTTTATTACACTTGTTTTAATAGCTGTTTAGTAATATCTCATCATGGTCTCAATTTGCATTTCCCTCATGACTAGTGATGCTGAACATCTTTTCATGTGCTTATTTGCCATCCGCATATCCTCTTTGGTGAAATATCGCTTCATGTCCTTTGCTCATTTAATAATTGGCTTGTTTTTCTTTTTCTGTTGACAGAGTGCTATATATATTCTAGGTTTGAGTCCTTTATCAGATTTGTGGTTTGCAAATATTTTATCACAGTCTATGGCCTGTCTTTTCCTCTTCAGAGGAACAGAATATTTCACAGAAGTTTTTGATTTTGATGAAGTCTAATTTATTGATTTTCTTTTCATGTATGGACCATGCTTTTGATATCATTTCTAAGAACTCTTCACCAAACCCTAGGTCCTGAAATTTTCTCTTATGTTTTTATAAAAGTTTTATAGTTTTACATTTTACCTACAAATATGTGATGCATTTTTAATTAATTTTTATATATGGTGTATAAAAATCAGGTCTATGTTATTTTCTTTTCCCTTATGAATGTCCAAGTTCTCCAGAACTATTTGTTAAAAATACTTTCCTTCCTCCATTGAATTGTCTTTGTACTTTTGTCAAAATTCAGTTTCTCATATTTGTGTAGGTGTCTTTCTGGATAGTCTACCCTGTTCGATTGATCTGTGTGTCTGTCCCTCTGCCAACAGTATGTCTTCTTGATTCCCCTTGCTACATAATACGTCCTGAAATTAGGTAAAGTGATTACTCTGAATTTGTTCTTCTTTTCCAAAATTGTTTCACTATCTAGCTCCTTTGCCTTTCCATATAAATTTCAGGATACTTTTGTCTGTATTTACCAAAAATCTTTCTGGGATTTTGGTAGGGATTGCATTAAGACTGTAGACCAGTTTGAAGAGAACTAACATCTTTATTATGTTGAGTCTTTCAGTCCACAAACATGGTATGTCTCTCCATGTATTTATATCTTTTATTTCTTTCTTCAGGATTTTGTCGTTTTCAGCATATTTTTTTTTTTTAGATTTTTACCTAAGTATTCCTTGTAAGAAATTATAAATGGTATTGTATTTTTACTTTGGGTTTCCATGTGTTCATAGCTAGTGTATAGAATACAGGTGATTTTGCATATTGTGTATCCTGAGAACTTGCTGAACTCACTTATTAGTTCTACGAGTTTTTTTTTTCTATTTTTTTAGAGTCTTTGATATTTTCTACTTAGCCAATCATGTCATCTGCAAATAGAGACAGTTTTATTTCTTCCTTTCTTCCTTTCCAATTTGTGTGCTTCTTACTGATGCTCAAATGGTCCCCTTTTTGGACAGTAAGAGCCTCTTCGGGTTGACTTGAAAGTCCTTTTGACATGACTGTGATAGTCTTTGATGGCTTCCTTACTATGTGGTACAACAAGATGTTCCCGGATCTCCTTGTACATTTCCTGCCCCTGGCCCGTAATTGACCATTATACAAAAAGCACTCGATCTTTCCTGTGGAAATGGCTTTTAGAGACCACAGTCTGGGAGTTAGGGACTGGAGCCGCATTTTCACCAGAGCCGTAGCCTGCCTGCCATCACTCCTTCCCACTGCACTTGAAGATGGTAAGCGCCCTGATACTCTATTGTCTATTGGTAAATTCCCCAACAGGTGCTCAGTAATTGTTTGCCAGATGGGTAAATAGGCGGATGAGCAAATGATCAAAACAAGCGTGCCCTAGTTTTTGCTTGGGGGCAAAGGGAAATATGAAATCAACCCCCCCCCCCAAATAGAAATATTTTCAAAGTAATTCAAATCTTCACCAGTCACACAAAGAACCACAAAACTAATGATGAATAACAAAACTTCTCTTTAAATCCTCTTTCCTGCCTTCCAGTAACCTGCTCAAAGCCAGCCCACCTACTCTGCACCTGCCCTTCCTCTCTGGATCTGTTGTACTTTTCACCTGTCTCTCCTCAATGCAAATTCCCAAATCATTTCCACATCTCCAGATCTCTACATAGTGTTACCCCAAATTATCTAGGAAAACCCTTGGTGAAGGCAGAAGAAAGATTTCAAATGCTTATAACTGAAAAACGTCTTTTTTTATTCCATCACAATGTGAATAGATGCCAACATGCTAGCAGAGGAAGTGCTGACTGTGCCTTGCCACAAATTTGAATTTGTCTGTGTGATAGCAGGAAACACACCATTGAATATTTACAGGCCAGGCACTACCTCAGCACATTTACATACTTTACATGTCTTGTTGTTGTTGTTGTTGTTTTTAAATACGCACAAGGTCCCTTTGCGCCAGGTAGGGTTCACGTACTTTGGAGATGAAGAAACTGGAGCCCAGAGAACTAAAGTTTTTCAGGAGTGTATTCATTTTCTACTGCTGCTTTAACAAATTACCACAAACCTAGTGGCTTAACACAAAGCAGATTAGGAAGCAGATGTGGCTCAAGTAGCTGAGTGCCCGCCTCCCACACGGAGGTCCCAGGTTCGGTTTCTGGTGCCTCCTAGAAAAACAATACAATGAGAAAACAATGAAGCAAAACAACAAGCAAACAAATGAGGGAGTCAACTCAGGGGAGCCAGTGTGGCTCAGTGGTTGAGCACTAGCCTCCCGCTTATGAATTCTAGGTCCGGGATTCAATCCCCGGTCCTAGTACCTAAAAAACAAACAAACAAAAATCCTTGCAAACTTATTATTTTATAGTTCTGGAGGTCAGAAGTCTCAAATGCGTTTCAGTGGGCTAAACTCAAGGTGTCACAGGGCTGTGCTCCTTCTGGAGGCTGTAGGGGAGAATCATTCCCTCACCTTTGCCAGCTTCTAGAGGCTGCCTACATTCCTTAGCTCATGGCCCCTCCCTCCACCTTCAAAGCCAGCAGAGTAGTATCTTCAAATAGCTCTCGGAGCCTGAACTTCTGCCTGCCTCTTTCAGTTTTAAGAATGCTTGTGGTTACTGGGACCCACCCAGATAACTCATGATCATCTCCCCATCCGCCCACATCCTTAACTTAATTACTTAATTGCTTTAATTAAAGTCCCTTCGCCCTGGGAGGTGACATATTCACAAGTACCTGGGTTTAGGCACAGGTGTCTTTGGCTGGGGAGGGCTTTTTTTCCTGCTTACCACAAGGAGATTCACGTGTTCAAACACATGGCTAAGATTTGGGCCTCAGATGTTCCCTCTTACCTACCTTCTATACCTGGCAAAGGCCAGCTTCTCCTTCAGTGAATCTTGAAAATGTTTTTATGTAGCTCTGGCAAAGGGCTGGCTCTGTTTTTTTATTCTGTTCAGAACTTAGAGTCTAGAGAAACAGACGTGACTCAGCCAGTTGGGCATCCGCCTACCACAGGAGAGGTCCTGGGTTAGGTTCCGGTGCTTCCTAAAGAAGACAAGCAGACGCCTGCACCAGCTGCAACAGAGAGCTGGATGCCACACCACAGCCTGCAGACCCCAGCCCGCGGGAAGGTGTGGCTCCGCCCTTTGGGCATTCCCAATGAGCAGACAGACAGAGAACTAACTGGGGGAGCGAGGATAAATTTAAAAAATAAAAAAATAAATAAAAAGTGAAAAATACATCTTAAAAACAAAAACAAAATCTTAGTGCCAGTTTTGTTTAATCATTTTGAGCCAGGATGCCTAGTTAAATACTGCTTGTGGCAAAACCTAAAATGTTTCTCTGTTGAGAAATATGGCCAAGGATTAAGAATAAATTATCATGACTTAGCCGATAACATTGCAGTTCTCTAAGAAGATAAATGGAGGCAGTTACGTTTTATGTTGTTGTGTTACGTTTGTCACAGAAACGAACTGCATGATCACCAACAATGGCAAGACGTGGAGACAGTTGGAGAGCTGGCTGCTGCACCTCTCCTCTTCCTACCCACTTTTCCTGTTGTCCTTTCTTATGGCGTAGCTGGGCACTGTGAAGGGCATCACCTAAACATGCACACTGCCTCTATCTCCAGGTGTGTGTCATGGTTAATAAGGTTTTCAGCATGCTCAGACTTTCACAAATAGGTCCCCTTTAATTTATTTATGGCTGTGTTTGGGAATATCACCACTCATCTAGGCAAACCCGAGGATTACTGCTTATTTTCTCGTTTTAGACACATCCTAATGTCCAAAACAAAGGATTTTATATAGCTTCTCCTGGGAAAGTCCCAAATTGGTAGCTCTTGAGAAAAAAAACAAAAAACAAAACTTCTATCTCCAAAGGAAAAACTATTTTCATTGATTTCCAGTGATGGGTAGAACTCTTCTCAACCCAAGTCCCATCTGCCTGTCTCTTGTTAGCAGGGCCAATGGCTAGTGCACAGCAGAGAAGCAAACTTCTACAGCAGTAACCCAAAAAGGCCTGGCTTTGGGGTTTTACCAGAGAGGAAAGGGAAACCCTTAACTCCAATTTTTTGTGTGACCTGGATAGCTCAGGGGGCTCCTACTTCTGTGAAGATGCGGCCTCTTGCGGTGTACATGTCCTCCCGGGAGACTTCCTCCCCCCAAGTGGTCATATCAGCCACACCTCCATTTCCTCACCGGCTTCCCGATCCCCTTCCGCATGCCGGAGCTTGTCATCCCTGAGCACTGGAGACTCAGGCAAGGGAGAGCCTTCCCTGAAGAGGCTCAGCGCTTGGCTTTCTCCTGGGATGGTGGGGGTGGGATCCTGGGTCTGGGATGGGGAAGGTACGGAGACTGGGGTGAGGGGCCTTCAGGAGAGAATGCGCTGAGTGGGGGGTATTGAGGTAGAGCAGGGGTTCTTAACCTTTTCTATTCCACGGACCCCTTTGCCAGGTAGGTGAAAACCATGGACCCCTTACTAAGTCCACACTGTACTGTGTATTATTTAATAAACGTCACACCCACACCAACACCTCCCCACAAGAATAATGTTCTTTTGAATTTCAGTTCAAGCTCATGGACCCCTGGTTAAGAACCCCCGAGTTAGAGTCTTGAGTCTTCCTCCTTCTTCAGGAAAGTTACTTCCCTTCTAATAGCCTCGGTTTCCTGTCTGTGAAATGGGCATAATAATGGTGACTAACATTCTTTTTTAGGGAACAGTATATATACTAAACTTTCATGACCCAAACTTACTTTAAATCCTTTCTAGAAACAAGCATGTGATTAACATTACGTTGGGCAACGTGTGCCTAACCATTTTGTGAGTGTGTGCCAGGTATCGCACCAAGCTTGTGTGGTGTGCTGTCTCATTTAATCCTCATACCCACCCTCAGAGATAGGTACCTGAGAATTAGTGATGGCAGCCAAGCAGCTCGCTCCAAGTCACACAGCCAGAGAGTGCCCAGGCAGGGGCTGCTGTACATAGCGCTGCATCCCAATCCTTGTCCTCACAGAGGTGGTAGGACTGTGGCGAGGACTAGAGAAGAGCAGGCAGTGTGCAGAGCACACTTGTGATGATCATTTTCCGGGGAAAGGGGGCAGAAAAGCAGCCTCCAGAGACCTGCAGGAAGCTCCAGGTAGTGGCATGAACAGGGACGCGGCTGGAGGGCAAGTCCTTAGGGACCAACGTCCCAGACAAGCAGGCTTCCTCCTGCCGAGATTGTACATGAAGTCTCTCCGAACTCTGAAAAGAATGCAGGGTCAGGCTATGGGCAGTGGGTCAGCTGGATTCGCTGAGCAGCACCTTGAATTACTTCCAGCACAGGGCTCAGTAGTGGAAAGCCTACCGGAACCTCCCAGGGGCAGGTGGTGCGCCTCCAGCCAAGGTTTCTTCATGTTGCCCTTCACAAAGGATGTGGTAATCCTTCCTGAACGTGTAGTTTAGGGGCCCTAGATTTTAAATAACTCCCAGCAGCCATATCTTGTTTATAAATTAGTTTCTGCCTATTGGATATTTCTCCCTTGGCTTATTGCTCAAAACTGCAGAGCATGGTACAGATGTTGCCCTGAGGACCAGGGGACAAAGCCGAGGGTCAGGTGGACATTCTGTCTACACACCACGGCTGTGCTAGAGCAGCAGTCTTCAGAAAGAAAGCTAGTGAAAGTTGAGTTTTCCTCTAGACCTGTTTTCGTCTTCACTATTGACAGAGTTCTCCACTTGGCGTGAAGATCTCCTGTGGTTGGGGAGCACTCACTTCCTAGTCGTGCCTGGCGAGGATCTGCTCTCCCAGAGTATCAGTTGCAATCCTTGGAATTCTGAGATTCTGCCATGGTCATTCTAAGTGCCCCCATCCCTGCTGGGCCCAGCTTTGTCACTTAATACTCAAAAAGAGTTTAACAAAAGAGTAAAACTTCATAATGATTATGGTCTTTTAAAGAGGTACAAAGACTGTGATGAACTTGAAAGGTGGAGAGCATTTTATGAAGCACTTGGCTTTAACTAGTGATTTTCTAGTATGCCTCTGCCATTATTTGCTTTTGAAGATGCGTTCTCTCTTTATAGCTGATACTCCTTGTGCTTGGTCCTGCCATGAAGACACAATCCTCTGTGTAAGACATCACACAGAGTCGGGGTCAAAGACTCTGCCCACTGCCCCTTTATCTGCAGAAGGGAAGGCAGCCTCCAGAGTGCCTTATTCTTAAGAAAATAAGATATGGAGAGAAAACTGTCTGGAAGCTTGAATTGCCAGATTTTAGCTTTCCAAGCCCCATCCACTGCTCAGGAATGGGTGGGTCGACTTTCCTCCTTCCTCACCCTGCCTGAGGAAGTCACTGGCTGGTCGCCGAGGCTGTGGGTGGGAGCCCTGATGACAGATCCTCCACTCCAGTGCGCTTGGTTTCGCTGGTTGGCAGCTACCCCGCTCTTGCTGTCCTTTTAATTGGACAAAAAGGATCTTGCTTGGCCATGGCAATACTCATTTAATTTTTGGTTGAATAATATGTTATTATATCACTATATAAGATGAACTTATTGCAGATTAAACTGCTATTTTCAGAATATCTCAGGCATAGACAGAATCAGGAATAGCCCCTCCTCCAGGGAGCTATTCATTGGGAACCATCTATTTTTTTAGATGTCATTCTGTCATCTTTTTATGGCTTCTACTTTGAGTGGATTTTACATTCTGGGTAAGTTCCAGGATTTAGGGACCTAAAGACCCAAGGGCATATTTTGTTTAAGTATTGTTTCTGTGTTTGTTTATTTATTAGGGGAAAGGTAGTGTATTAGTCTGCCAAAGGGCTGCTGATGCAAAGTACCAGAAATTGGTTGGCTTTTATGAAGGGTGTTTATTTGGGGTAGAAGCTTACAGTCACAAAGCCCTAAAGAGTCCAGCTCAAGGTTGCTTTCTCCCAAAGTCAGTGGACACGTGGTGAAGCAGGATGGTTTGCTGCTCTCTGCCTGGTCCCTTAGGACTTCTTATGTCAGTCTCTGGCATAGGGCTCTTTTCTTCCTGGGCCTTCTCAGATGCTCTGCTGCTCTGCTCTCTTCCACTGCAAACTGTCAGGGGAATGGCTCATCTCTCCCCGGGCCCCAGGATCAAATACGACAGCACTCTCTCTTCCTGTGTCTTCTTGAGTGAGTGCCAGTTTATAACAGCCCACCAAGGCAGCGGGGACTCAACCCGAGTCACTCCCTACTGATGTGGTCGAATCAAAAGCCCTAAATTGATTTTATCAAGTAAACTTGATAAAATGTTTATGCCTTAACCTCAGCTCTGTTTAAACCTTCCTCATACACTTCATACTTTTGCATGTGACCACACACACACACACACACACACACACACACACAATTGGTGTGGCCATTTGTGCCTACTGCTGGAACAATTAATTAAAATAACAAAAGACCCCTGGATAAAGACAAAATGACTAAACTGTTTTTTAAGGCTAGCTAGAAAATTTAAGGAATAGTACTCTAAATATGAACAATGTTTCTGCTGAGCAAAACTCTCTGATTAAATAAATCCTTTGCCAGTTACATCAACAGCTTCTCGATAATCTCTTCATTCGCTTTCCATCACCTGTACTTTCCTTGAGGACAAGGATCAATCTATTTATGATGCTTAAATACCTTGGGAAGAGGGCAGAGATTTTCCCGCATTAAAGTTTTGGAAAGTGGGTTTTGATGTTTGTATTAGCTGGGTGACGGTGTCTGAAAATAAGTTTTTTATAGGCCTTTTTACTAAATCGTTATCCTATGGCTTGTGAGCAGATAGGTTTGGTTTAGATAGTAGTGGAATTGGGTCACTTTATGGCACTAATCAGAGAATTCAGTGACCTGTTTGTACAGAAGTCTGTTAACTAAAACTCTGGAAGGTATTTGGCATTTGGCCCCCAAAAAGAAAGAGTGTACTACATTTATTATTTTATTATTTTGTCATTTACACTCACCACACCTGATGAACCAGATTCAGACTCAGCCAACATTGCATGAGTAACTCATGTGTCTGACCCATTCACATACTTATCTGACTTTAGCTTCATAAAAGTCCTTTTGATATAAGTGTTGTTATCCCTAGTTTACAAATGAGAAAACAAGACAGCCAAGTGATTAGCCTAAGGGAAGAAAATCAGTGCCAGATCTGATTCTAAATTCATCACTCATTCGAGATGGCACTTGTCTGCTTATGTTAAGGTCCTCCCTGTATTATGAATAGAGAATATCGTAAAAACTTAATCCTAGGTTTATTTATGGTATTATTTCCTATCATCTGTAATCATCTTATTCTGGTAGAAGAGTGTGTCTTCTCTACTTTAGGTTTTACTTTTAAGACAGGCGGTATTCTACCGGTTTACCACACAGGTCAGGTAGGGAGAAAACAGACAAACCTTGAGCTCTGGTCTCCTCTCTGCTTTTGAGAGACAGACAATGCACACTTTAGAAGAGATTTTCTCTCTGCTTCTCTTCTGGCATTGCACTGAGGTTTTATAAAACCCTGCCGCTGTTAGCAGTGCTGCTTGGGGAGCACTCCCTGGGCCTCTGCTCCTGGGGAACTGTCTGTGAGGCCACAGGCCAGGTCCGTAGTTTAGGAGAATATTAGATGCGAGCTGCCTTGCTGGGGGAGAGCTGCCCATGGAAGCCCTTGACCAGAGCTTTGGGTGGAAGGTGAGACACACAGAAGGATCAGCAAACTTGAGAATGGTATTTCCTCCACTGTAAGCCCCACGAGCAAGTCCTCCCCTCCCGGAACGTACATCTCTTACAGGGCAGAGACCTGGGTCTGTCTTTCTAATTGCCTACCGGCTGAGTAGTTTACATTTTAGGAAACTGTCACAAGGAACGCAGATGTGGTCAGATTCCCGTGTTTTGTAGAGTCAACTGCTTACTTGGCTTAGCTACTCCTTCTCTAAAATTCGATAAAACACATAGACTAGCTTCACACGTTTGGAATTTCATTCAGCTATCATTTATCTTTTTATGCCTTTGGAGCTTTTCTTTCCATAGAGATATCTCCTTGTGGTCAATGCCCATATTTCCCAGCATGCCTTCCTTGGACAGTGTTATCTGCACTCTATAAACATTTACTGAATGATTAAATATTCCTCTCCTTGCTTGTACTCCAGGCACCAAAATATAGTTTCAAGATTAGGAAAGAATAGTCAGAGAATATATGTGAATATGAGCACCTGACTTCTTTTCTTTCCTTTCATTCATTCAACAAATATTTACTAACTACATGTTTTTTGTCAGGCTCTGTGTTCAAATACTGGAGGAAGTGTGTCTAAGGCAGAATATATGTGTAACTGAATATACTTGCAATCCAAAGGACTTTAAGGGCGTTACCATTTTAGAAATTCCATCCCACAACTTACCTCCATTTGCAGCTATAATTAAGAGCTGACAAACACTTGAAATAGAAGAAATGGAGAGAAAGTGAATTTATATAAATTCAGTTGTATTTTTCCATATCTTGCCATTATGAAGTTAACTATACCTACCTTAAAAAAGGATCCCTAAATAGGCTAAATTCAAATGCTTTGCAAGACGTCAACCACCACAGTAACTAAGCTGGTAGAAGGCTTGAAAGCCCTTCCCTGCCTCCAATATCTTCCCTCTCTGGCCGCCCTTTGGTGTTTCTCCTACCACAGAAGTACATCCATTCCTGAATAGCCTCAGCTCTGGCACATATGGGTGTCTTCCTCCCCTGAGTCTGCTTTACTATGTACAGTAGAGGCTAAATTGCAATCCCTTATACCCAGTGGTTCTTGTTATGTGCTCCAAGCATTAGTATATTCTGTTAATGAACCAGCTTTTCTCAGTCATTTGTATCGATTTAAAATCCTGTGAAACAACTTTCCCAAATACTTCACTTGTGTGTAAAATGTTCTTCTTGTACCCAGAGCAAATGGTCAGCAGCAAATGTTTACCTCTTGACTAAATAAACAAGTCTTTCTGGTGCCTTAAACATTTATTGCGTTTCTAGGGACTCATTATTACCAAAACTACTTGGAAGCAATTTTAGTTTGTAATTATACAAGTAAGGAAAGTTCATCAATTTTAAGGTTGTCTGCCATGAACTTGCTACTAAACTGTGATGCTTGAGATCCAGATAATACTCAGAACATGAAGCCTTAGAATCAACCTATTAAAAAGTTTAATTAAAATGGAGAATATTTTAATTTTTATAAAATTTTAAAGATCTTAAAAACTAATGTTCTGCATTCATTAAAAATAATCAAACATGGGAGCGGATGTGGCTTAAATGGTTGGGCATCCGTCTCCCATATGGAGGGACCTGGGTTCGATCCCTGGGGCCTCCCAGTAAAATAAAGAAAAATATAGAAGGTACACAGGCACGCTGTCAGGTCCCACGAGCGGGTGAGCCCCCAGACCCCCCAAGCAGGTGAGGCATCTGGCCCCACGGAACCATGCAACAAGATGACACAACAGGAGAGAGACGCAGGAGAGAGCCAAGATGAGACGCGCCAAAAAAAACAGACACTGAGGTGGTGCAGGTGGCAGAACGCCCCTCTCCCACATCGGAGTTCCCAGGATCAAATCCCGGTGAAGGCAGGAGGGGAAGGATGAGAGAAGGGCAGGAAACAGACACAGAAAATTGCTCAATGAGTGGACACAAACACAGCAAAAAGGGGGGAGGGTTAAAATGGATAAAATAAATAAATAAAATAATCAAACACAACTTTAAGATGTATAATGGTAAAACCACAGACCCAAAATTATGCTTTTGTATCTTATGGCCAAAATTCTTATTTTACTGAATTCTTTACTGAATTTCCATTATAATGTAAAGATCAGTATGTATGCTGCCATCCTAGTTTGTATTAAAAGGTCAAAGATCCAAATACTTATTGATAACCAAAGAGCATTTATCTTCATGGAAGGCCAATGGATGATGGGTTGCACTGCAAGTTGGGGGCACATCATGGACATTTTTTGGGCATCCCCTAGAACTCCTCTCTTTGGGCCCACAACCATCACGTGAGAAAATTATTGCACTGCTTCGCATCACTTGTGGTTTATAAATACACCAGCTCTAAGCTTGACAGGCGTGGGATGTGGGCATCAGGCTTGGGTCTGTATCCCCTCCACTTTGAGTATGGCCTGACAATTCAAATGATTGCTGGCTCAATATTGAATAAAGTTATTTTGTTCTGTTCCCGTGGCAACCAGGGAGAAAGTATACGCTTTCTTTCCCTTCTTGATCTTTAGCACCTATGAGATGCACAATGGACTGCTCCCACAGCCATAAAGCTGTTGCTTCTCGGTCACTTTCTCTCTCTGAAGACCCTTCCTGGGCTGTAATGAGTGTGTTATCAATCCAGCTTTTTGGTTTTCTGAGCTGTAGTTCATTTTACTCATATTGGATTGAGTTCTTTTTCTATTTTCTTTATTAGTAATATTTCATGGAATTAGAAGTTAGACTTATGACTTATAATTTTGTTTTGAAATGTGGAAGTAAAATGGGAAAAGATGAAGGAAATCATTTTATAAAAGCCATACTTACATTTATTTCAATAAAGCTAAAGGGAAATCCTCTTTGGCCTAATATTGTAATTTTCCTGTAAAATCGATGTAAGTTTTATATTGATACTCTGGAAATATGTTTATAATAAAGCCAAACTATTATTATTATTGGCAAAGTGTTAAGCTTTGGTGCTGTAATGACTTAGCATGCTGTTAAGCATTTGTTCTGAAAATTGTTCTTCTGATAACAAAAGTGACACCGGTTATCACTTGTAGGAAATGCTTGTTATATATAAAAGTGATACTTGTTAGAACTTGTAGGAAAGTTAGAAAAATATTTTAAAATACAGAAATCAAAAGGAAATAACTTGTAATCTCACCTCTCAGAGCTAACACTGTTAACATTGTGTGCAGGCATGCACATGTAGAAACATATATGGGATCTTTTTTCCATGTACAGAATCACACATACTTTTTTTTTTTTTAACTCCAAATACATGCTATTACATGTGCTGTTTTGAATCTGTACCAGGATGCTTTTGACTTCTAGTAACAGAAAACATAAACAAGCTTAAACAGGAATGGAGTACCTTATCTCAGGCAAAGGGGAGTCCAGAGATAGGATGAGGTGCAGGGTTGGTTGATTTTTTGGTTCAGTCATGTTGTCAAAGACTTGGGTACTTTCTGTTCTCTCTGTCCTCCATCTACTTTATCAGCTTCATCCTCCAGTTGTTCCCTTCATGGTCATAAAATTGCCACCATGGATAACTGGGACAACATACTCCCTGGTTCAAATGTGGTAGAGAGAGAAAAAGCTGATCCCAACCCTGGAAAGAATCCTGTTCTTTGGTCTGATGTAAGACTAACTTAGGTGTGGCTGCCCTCAGGCCGTTGACAGTCACCAGAGGACTGGTTTCCCGAATTAATCCCTGGCAAGGGGGCATTGCGCATTACCAAGACAAGCATAGACTAGTTGGGTTCAATTCCCCGAACCTCATTGCTACTATAAACTGGTGGAGGTATGAAAAGGTATTGAAGCCACCCACATCCTTAATAACCTTGTTCATTTAATATACTGTGTACATGCATAATATACGTTAATGGTCATTCTTGGGGGTTACTTAGCTTACTTTCTCATAATCACCTCTTGCCTCTTGTCTGCTTCTGTCTGATTTTCAAAATTCTGTCCTCATGCTCTGCCTTTGTCTACAAACTGCGTTTGTTTGGAGCTGCCAACAAGCCTACCAGCAGCCCCCGGGACGGCATACACCCTGGCAGGCACCCAGCAGCAGTAAGAAGAAATCCTGCCCCCAAATCAGGGTCTTTCCCCCTGGGCTGACTTGGGTCTCATGCCAGTTCCTCATTGTGTGAGGAGGCTGAGGTACCTTTGTTGGCCACGATGATCAAGTTCCACCCCTGGTTCTGGGAGTGGGGCTGACTTCAGTGACATGTCTGACTGGGGACGATGTGGGCACCACAACAAATCAGGGCCAGACAGGAAGGAGGACTCTGAGAATGGGTGCTTGGTACCGACTTTTTTCCCCCCAAATACACTTAAAAAAAAAATATATATATATATATTTATTTTTTTTTAAATGATACTTAGATTACATAAATGTTCCATAAGAAATAAAGGGGATCCCCATATGCCCCGCTCCCTCCACCTCCCACATTTTCCCACATTAACAACATCCTTCATTAGTTCATTAGTGTGGTACATTCATTACAATTGATAAACACATTTTGGAGCATTGCCACTAGGCATGGATTATAGTTATGTTGTAGTTTATATTCTCTCTCACACAATTTTGCATGTTATGGCAAGATATATAATGGCCTGTATCTGTCGTTGCAGTGCAGTGTCATTCAGGACAATTCCCAAGCTGAAAATGCCCCTATATTATACCTGTTTTTCCCTCTCCCTACCCTCAGAACCTTCAGGGGCCACTGCCACCACATCAATGATAGAAGTTCTTACATTGCTAGAATCACAGTAAGCCTATAGTAGAACACCAGTGAGTCTACTTTGGTCCATATTTCATTCCCCAATGCTGAGGATTCTGGGATGGTGATGCCCGCTCCACCTCTCATTGAGAGGGGGGCTTCGATCCCTTAGGGCAGATGGATGGGACTGTCTTGCTTGCAGTTGTAGACTCTCTCGATTCTTTGGGATGGTCATTGACCGTCATCATCTCCTTGTTGTCCTAAGTGAGACCAATGAACTGGAGAATAGGTGTTGCAACTCTGTTGAGATTCTGGGCCCATCTGGTACATGGGCAGCCCAAAGAGTTTTAAGTCTCTTGGATGTATACCTATCAACTCTAGTACTAATTATGGGTTCAAATAGAATGGTCAGAAGAGCCATATGTAGGGAAACCACAACTGAGTCCAACTCTGTCACACTGGGAACATAAATTCCAAAGTAGGGCCCACTGGCAAGGCACCAAACACCTGAGCTATCTGCCCTGACTATAGTGTCTGGAAGTCTCTGGAGCCCTCAGGAGTCCTGCTATTTGAGGTAGTATTCACTTTGGCAGTCTGTGAGAACCAGCTGAGATGTGCATAAACGTAACCTCTGGAATGACCTCCTGACTCACTTTGAAGTCTCTTAGCTATATAAACTCATTTGTCTTTACCTTTTACCCTTTTTGGTCAAGGTCTTTCTCTAGTTGCGTTACTAGTTGGTGCTTGGTAGTAATCCCTTGGTGCCAGGGAAGCTCATCCCCAGGAATCATGTCCCACGCTGGGGGGAAGATAATACAGTTATATGCTGAATTCAGGTTAGAGAGAGGCCACATCTGAGCAATAAGGAAGCTCTCAGGAGGTAACTCTTAGGTACTGTGCAATACTAGGCTCAGTTTCAATTTCAAAAGTAAAGGTTCAAACGTACAGTCATCAATATTTAGGGCCCGTCGATGGACCACCCTCCTTCACTAGTCATTGCCCCTGTGCTTAGGGGATTCCTGCTGCTCCATTAGAGAATGTGGCAGAGCGCCCCAGGATGGTACTGACTCTTTAAAATTAATTTTCTTCATAGGCATCACAGCCAATATCAAAATTTGAAATTAAGTTGAATGTTTTTAGATAGTATTTTATTTTTATTTTAAAAAACAATTTATTTTATAGAAATGCTCTTTTCAGAGAGACTTGGATAAGAAAAAAGAATAAAGTGTTCTTGGGAAATTATCCTTATTTATCTAGTGTGGTAACAGATAAGTTTTTCTTATGAATTTTGTCTTAAAACTGTGTAGAACTTAAAAACTTTAAAAAATGAGCTTAAAAGTATAAATTATAATAGATGTAAATTTAATATCTTTATTCTTTATGTACTTAAAAATTTTTTCAATACCCTTGAAACAATATCATTAACAACACAGAGAATAAATGGGAAATTTTGAAGAATAATTCTTAGAAATAATAGGTATATTTGAAACTAGGATGGCCAAAATACCTGTTAAAAATTTAATGATTTATTCAATTTTTAAAATTATACCATTAAATGTGTAACCCCATGTGTAATACATATTCTATTTAATTTTAGTTGCCAGTGTAACATATACTAAAATACAATGGAAGACCTTCTTTAGTTCTATAAAAGAATCTATAAAGGACTCAAATGATTATAGTAAAACTCTTATGAAATATTTTTATGGGACTAAAAATTGAAAACATCCTAATAGGGAAACTTTCTTACATGAAAAATGAAGTTGGTTACAGAGACCTCAAACTGCAATGAAACTTATGGGAACCCTATATAAACAGTAGCTTCTTAAGATAATAATATGCAATGTATAAACTTCAAGAGTATTTGAAAAAGCTTTCCAAAAGTTAGCAAGAAGAAAACAATTGTTAGTATACTAAAATTCCTTATGAGAGGTTACTCATTTCGCATGTTTTTAATGTTACCAGAATTGAGATCTTAGCTTATCTATCTTTGGCAGGGTTACAATCATACAGAATTTTTAAAATGAGCCAAACTATTTCCAGTAGAGTAACACAGTAGTGAGAGGCAACAGTCTGCTTCGAGTTCCAGGATGCTTGTGGTGTTTTGGAAATAAGTGCATAGACTAAATGATATTTTGGTGCTCAGAACATTTCTTACCCTCAATGTCCAGTTCACCAGTCAGAGAGCAGTTTACTTACCTTTGTATTGTATTGCTTTGTTTTTTAATAAATTCTCCTCCCCCCATCTCCCTGAAATAGTAGAAGGAAGACAGAATTATAACATGAGCAAAGGATACCAGGGCACCTGTGGCGAGTAAAAGTTCTTGGGTTTATGGAA
>PVKH010003429.1:0-24968 GCA_004027955.1 Chaetophractus vellerosus
TTTATAAGTAGGAGTGCTGGTTACAGGTTAGTGGAAGCCTGTGGACTCCCAGTCTAGAGCTTATGTCAGGATGCTTCCCCTATATTTTAGCAGCAGTCCTACTATTGCATTGTAGGAGTGGGCACATAGTTTTAAGATTGCAATTTTGTCAGTGATAAAAGATTGGAGTCATCAGTCAGTTACTTAGTTGGAATAAAGGACAAAAAGATGAAAGGCCCTACGTCAGTTGTATGTGTCAGTCTGTTTTTGTTTTGCATCTCTGAATGGATACAAAGCTGTCTCCCACTTTGTTCCTCACCCTTGGTTCACCCTTCCCTTTCATGCAGGTCAATGCATAACCATGATTCAGGCCCTATGGAGCAGAGTGTAGAGGCTCCTTCTCCAAAACATGAGCCTGAAGTCTTTGATCTGGATTCACTGAATCATTTGCTCTCTCATTGTATTGCAGGCAGATTTGCATGGAATCTGTGCCACAGACTTTCTAAAGTATGTTTCCTGGAAAGGAAAATGTGACCAAACTCTAATTAATGAGAGTAGCTTTTACAGTTTGACACACTTGAGATTTTTTCAGCTTACCTCTGTCTTGCTTTGTAAAATAGTTATAATCCTTTGGCTTCTTTCTACATTTACTTTACCAACAGCACCACGTCAATTAACTTAGTTGTGGGGGAAATACTCTCTATATCAAAGTGTCCTTATAATTTGATGTGTAAACTTTAATTTCCAGAGAAAGCCATTAAACTCAGATGGAATACAGTGACAGTTGTCTCGTACAAAATTGCTCTCAGTTTTTATGAGTAAAAGAGCACATGACAGTCAGTTGCCTTTACATAGGACCATCTCTGAAATCTGCCTCATTTCCAGAGCCCTTCAGTTTTTTTAGAAATGTCCGCGTGTGCACTGAGGAATCCCGTATTTTATTTTGGTGTTTGTCATGAATTTAAAGGATCAAATGCCACCTCACCTGTTCTTTTGAATCTGTATTTTTTCTTTCTAGGGGTTGGGAAACTGTGGCCCTGTGGCCGTTTTTGCAAATACGCTTTTGTTGAAGCCATCCTCCTTCATTTAAGAGTTATCTATGGCTGCTTTTGTACTACATGGTTGATGTGAATATTGGTGACAGAGATTGTGTGGTCACAAAACCTTTTTTAAACTATCTGGAATTACGAGATCTGACCAGGCCTGGGGACCTGGCAAATTCAGATATTGTCTATTTACACAGAAGGACCAGCCATTCCTGCTTTACTTTTTTTGGTAGCAGAAAAATGAATTTTTTTTCTTTTTCTTTTACTTATACATGTCTAGTGGTTTCATTTTCTTTGGCCTAGAACTCAGATACAGCTCTCAAATGCTCTGTGTGGCAGTGTTCCTGGTATTTTAGCCTTTTCTAGCATCTTCTGGCTTGGCAGTATTTTTGAAATGCTGTCTTAAGACCTACAACTCTCCTTTGCAGTGAGCAAGAGCTACATTCACACACTGGATAAAGACCGACAAGGGACCTGTGGCTTTGATGACCCATTTTTCAGTAGTGGTGATTAGAATGAAGCATGGCCTCCGGATTGTATTATTTTTCAAGCTGCAGCATCTAGAGGTAGAAAATAATGACATTGGTATAAGCTCTTTTATTTGTAATACCCTGCAAACACATGAGCGAATTCTCCATGGCACACAGCTGTTTAGGAAGATTATACTCTGTGCAATGCCGCCTGTCCTCTTTTTTGATATTTATTCCAATCACGAATTCTTTACTATGTTTTATTACAAATATTACAGATAAAACCTTCCATCCATTTCCTTTACATAATGACCGGTTGCAAGGCTGAAAACTATGTCCTGGCTTTCAGGGATGATTTTCGCATTTGCCTCTCCATTCTTCATTGAAGCCCCTCTTGCAGGACCTTGTTGCTTCTAGGCCAAAGGTGGGTGTGTTTTGACCACTTTAGATGTGGTCAAAACCTTCATGAAATTAAAGAAGATTTTCTCTCTGTAGTAAAGGCAGCAACAGCAGTGGCAGTAGCCATATCATCAAGGAATATTTGAGGATCATGTTACCACCACCACCATGATAAGATATGAGACATGGAGACTGTTGTTTTTTCCATAGGCTGTACCATTCTCCAGTGTGGAGAAAACCATGATTTCTTCCCAGAAGTATTTTGTGCTGCAGGTAATCTCTGTAGCACATGCCTCTATAAACATTTATTCTCACAAACTTGGTGCCATGGTGTGACATATATTTTTTAATAGATACATAGCTTTACTGGAACCAAGAATGAGTCAGGGTGATCAACTTATGATGGGAGCCATGCCAAGTGAGGTGGATACTAATATAGTTTTATACTCAGGTTAAGAGCCAGCAAGCTGGGTCTGTGTATGGCTCTGTGCTTTATTGGCTAGACTGCCTTGTGCAAATTGCCTAGTCTTTCTGAGTCTCACATTCCTCTACAGTAAAGTGCACACAATTAGAGCACACATGTTTTGGGTTTGTTATGGTAGTAATAAAAACTTTTATTATCAGAAGCCTACAGAATCAGTGTTTGAGGGCCATGGATATGTTGGATGGTGAGAGGGTATGATCGTCAACTATATTGCTCCTCAAGATAAAGAATGAGAACACACAAGTAATAGTCACAAGTAATAGTCACTCAGGTAATCTTGATTTAGGAAGCAACAATTGGGACCATGTTAGAGCAAGATAGCCTTTTAAGAAATTGCTGTAGACTCTTTAAATATATGGTACAGAAAGTTTTATCTAAGTAGGTGTTCCCAAAAACTTATTCATAATGATGTCCTTTCCCTGTCAACTCCTCATCCTTGCCAAATAATTAAAAGAAGATGACACAGTTAAAAAAAAAAAGCAAAAATATTAAGAGTCCTTTCAGTAGAAATCACTTACTCTACACCTAAGGACAAAGAATAATATAACTCTGAGTAGGTAATCTTCACTTCATTTTTTTGAATAATTAAGCTTTGAAGTTTGAGGCATTATGCCTTTCATATGTAATGTTATTATAATACTATTAGAGGGGATAATAGGATTTAGTAGGAGGTGTTGTAGAGTCCTAGAAAAAAATAAGATCCCTCCTATTCCTCCCTTTTAAAGGTTAGTCCCTGATTAAGTTTGAAGCCCCTAAGAGACTGGCCACATAGAGCAGTTCAAAAGGAGACCAGCCCTGCTATATATCTGATCGCTTACAGCTGAACTTGGGAAGATTGCAGAACAGCTGAGATTGCAATAGAAGGACCAGGAAGAGACAAACCATATGCCTGGTTGCTCAAAGCTGAGCTCCAAGAGACAGTAGATTCTGGAGGTGAAGGCAGAGACCCCCAAGAGATTGGTGACCATCTTGCTTCAACACATGGCAGCTGACTTGGGTGAGAAAGCACCTCTTATGGTGCCTTGAGTTGGACTTTTCATGGCCTTGGAACTATGAGCTTGTACCCTAAATAAATACTCTTTATGAAAGCCAATACATTTCTGGTACTTTGGCAGACTAAAGCACCTACTTAATAAATTTTTAAAAATTCTGGCCATATCTAGCACATGGTTATGCAATCACAGTGCCACCTGATACACAGTAGTCATGGATTTACTCTGAAAAGCTGGAAAGGCATTAGGATTTTTTACATTCTTCAAATTTACTGAGGAAGTGTGTAGTTCCTATCATTTTCTGGATTTATTTCAATTTATGAGTTACAATTACTATTCATAAGACAGTTCCAACTGGTGTAAGTGACTTGTAATATATAGCCATTGTATGTTAATTCTGTGAACTCGTAGTTTAGTTAGGTTAACAAATGATGACTATACTCATAAATTGTTTACATGAAATAAACTGATAGTTATGTATGTTTTCCTTTGAATAGTAATAAAAGAAAATGCCTGCCAACTTAATTTATCACCAGGCATGTTCTCATTTAAAGGCCTGTAAAGTGAAATAAAAGCTTGACCTAAAGATTATGGTTACTGCAGACTTGACAGCTGCTACATCTGTGGTAAAAAATACTGTAGGGACATCAACTGCCATAATAAAAAGCTCTCTAGCTTGTCTGAAAAGCTGTTATGCAAAGTGAATGTTCCTAGAAGTAGAAAGTCTTTAACGTAAACCTGCCAGTCAGAGATCTGAGAGGTCAGGGACATGCCCAGGACGTCTGCCGGGGCGGAATGGGGTGGTGGGGTACCTTCTCCTGTTACTTCTCTGCCTCAGGACAGGACTGCAGTCTGCACACGGACAGTAGATATTTGCACTTTCTCATTCTACAATGTCTCGCAGGCAGTAAAAGAAGTAAAGAAAGGGAGCTTTTAAAGAGTATCATGTGAAGAGAGATTTCTTAAAAATTCACATTGACATAATGTCCACATAACCGTGCCCAGCAGCAGGGTTGAGCAGATCGGTGCAGGCGGTGCACTCTTTGTGTCTGAGGAGCTTAGACCAGCACAGGGTTTCTCCACCTCAGCACTACTGTCGTTATTAGCAGCACCCTGGCCTCTACTCACTTGATGCCAGTAGCAGCCCCCCCCCAAGTGTGACAACTAGATCTGAGGCATCTCCAATAGTCCCTGGGTAGGGGGAGGGTAAAAATCACCTCCCAGTGAGAACAGCTGATCTAGAGAGCACTGTAGTCTCTTGTCAGGTGATGGAGAGGCACAAAGGAAAATGAGTGCCAAATATGTATTGTGGGATAGACTAATATATGTTGGATAGACTACCCAAAGTGCTGTGATAGTTAAGTTGGGAGGGAGAGGAGCTTTCTAGATCCCTGTCCAATGCGCTCTCTGTCTTCCAGGCTGACACTGAGCCACATTGCAGGGCCCCGTGTGTAGCTGCACAAGTTTTATCTATTATATCAGAATTGTGATTTCAAACATTTTTTTTCTTTATTGGAGGCAGTATCTAAAATTCTTTTTCTTTTTTTTTTTTTAAGTTAAATAATGTTAGTGCCAAATAGTTATAAAATACCAAAGGATTGAAAGTAGACCTTTGTCTGTTTAACTTATTGCCCATATATTTTTTTTTCTTTAAAAAATTAAAAAAAAAATCCCCATAAAGAAATCTTGTACTTTTATATAGGAAAATTTACCAAGATTCCAGGAAAAGTTATCTGTGGATTCCATACTTGATGTTATTTTTAGGCTTTTACCACTCCATGATTATTAAAATTTAAGAAAACAAATAGTCATTTTTTTAGTTCGTTTTTATCTTATTCAAATTAGTATATGTTTGAATGTTTCTTTTTTGTTGTTGTTTATTTTACTGTGGGTTGATTATCACCCCTTGTTCCTTGCATTCCTAATGCTCGTTACATTGCATGTAACAGAGTGAACAGTATATTTTAATGATTAGTCCTTCCATTTAGTGATTCCATTTTGCTATTATGTGGTATAGCTGGGTATATAAAATAAATGCCTTCAGAATAAAGTCATATTCCTTAACCTTACATTTTTAAACTTTATGTAGTTTTTTTGTCTATAATGACCTTATTTCATTTTTGATCTTTAAAAAAAAAAACCACTTTCTTCATCTTTCACCTAAACCAAAGTTTTCCCCACATTTCAGTCATGCTCTATATGTATGTATGTGTGCATGTATGCTGGCTTCTTATTAGTTTATGTGTTTATTTATTTACAAAGTCCTTGTGTTCTATAATAATAATAATAATACACATGTGGTTCTCTAAAAAATAATTTTTATTAGAGCACTTGTAGATTTACAGAAACATGCAGAATGTACAGAGGGAAAACTGCATGTGTGTGTGTAGTATATGGGAACTCTGTTGCTCTATATTTTTCGGTGTTAAACATATACAAAACTTGAAGTCTTAAGAGAAAAAGATTAAAATATATGAATAGTAGTTGGAATGTTATCTTCCTGTATCCCAGTGGATCATCTTGAGTGCATCTTGGTGCATATAAAGAGATCACTGCACTGGCCATTCCATGTGTTCTCTATTCTAACTCCATATGATTTGCCTTCTTTTCCCTCTCCTTCCCTATCCCTCTAGAATCATTTCAGATGACACCTCCTTTTGGGACATCCTTTCTGACATCTCAACAGCTGAAGGCCACCTTGTGATTTTACCTTGTCAAGGAATCCAGTTGGCCCTCTGGTTGATTATATCTCCTCCTTCCTGAGCATTTTTCTTCCCTTTTCTGCCTGTGTCTTAGATTCAGCTAACTTTATTCAACTTTTCCATCAGTATTTAATTTTCCCCCTGGTATTTATCCCTTTCTAAGCTTCCTCCTCCTTTATTTGCTGACCTTAAGACAATCACACAGATCCTTTTCTTTTAAGTGTTTTTAAAGAATCTCTAAAGGGAGAAATAACAGATAATAAATACTTCCATAGTAATTATTTATTCTGTAAAGTTGTCCTTAAATTTTCCCTCAGCCTCTGCTAAAGTTATCAAACCTTCCTACTAGGTCTTTTACCATCTAAATTATGGAGTGGGGATCTCTGCATTGAGTTGGTTTCACTCTCACTCTTGCCACCGGAGAGTTTTGCTTATGAACTAGGGAAGGTGGATGGTACATCAGGTACAATATAATTGTGCAGCCATGTAGTCCCTGGTCCAAGTGGGTCATTACATCCAGCCACCGTCAGACTTATTTCTCTTGAAACAAGTTCATAGACCTCTTTGATAGTTTTTAGTCTAACTTTTCTGTGTTCTGTTTATTGCCATAGTTATTTTTTCACATTATTGCTTCTTTTGTATCTAAATTGTCATCATTTTAATCTCCTTGCCCTATTGCTTGCTGTTTTGTGGAGGATCTTTTCAGTGCAGAATCTTGGCCCTGTTGAGTGAGTGTATGTATGTATTAATGAAAGAATGTATGAAATGACTGTTGACCTTTAAAATTCATTTATAAATCAGCTACTGGGATGGTTATATAATGTATTATGTTATGAGTGTTGGAAAACTTAGTCATTGGTGGGATACAATTAGGAGCACCAGGTTAGTATGATTTTGATGGAATAAAGCAAGAATAGGACTCAAGATCATTAGCCATGTATGTGTGTACATCTAAATAGGTCTTGTACCTTGTAAGATGACTAATGTGAAACTACATCAACATTCTAAGTTAGAATTTCTTATGTTTTAGCACCAGCTCCTTTCCTATATGGTAATATTTTATTAGCAGTAATTTAAAAAGTTATATCTAATATACTTGAAGATAAGATGCACATAACTCATCCAGTTTTCTAGTATTTAGAAATGCAAACTGACCTTTGGGCACTGAAACCATTAATGATTGAATGAGCTAATGATAATCAAGATCTTCAGCTTTTGAGATAACCACATAATTAGACTGTATGTAAACAACATTTTATGTTTCCTGATTGATTGATAGATTGGAGATACTAGGGATTGAACCTGGGACCTTGTACATATAAAGCACGTGCTCACCTGTTCCACTATGAACTATACCCACTCCACTATGATTTCTTTCTTCCTTTCTTTCTTTTTCTCTTTCTCTCTTTCTCTCTCTCTCTCTTCCTCCCTTCCTCCCTTCCTCCCTTCCTTTCCTGTTCCTTTCCTTTTTCTTACCTTTTCTTTTTTTGATTTGATTCTTCCGCTAAGACAGCAGAAGAGTTAACACTTGGCTACAACTGAGAACAGAACTAGTCCAGAATGTCACAAGTCCAGGGCAAAAGACCAAAGGGACTGCTTTGGTGTGAGCAAGGTGGGTCTCTCAGAGGTGTTCACGAAGTTTGATGGCGTTAGAAGTTCTGGATCCATTTTGAAGGTTCTAGACAGCAGCATGCAGTCAATAACTTGTACCACCTGAGTCTCTGGCATTCCATATTCCTGCTCCCCTAGTCTCCATGGGTGCACAGACTAATGGTTTACTTGGACCTCTGCCTCATCTGTCTTCTTTTGCACTTCAACCTGGAAAGTATCATACAAAATAAATCTGAGTTCCATCCTTCCCTCCAACCCCAGAAGACATGTATATACAATACATGAGTGGTAAAATTGTTACACTATCAGTACTATTCAATCCCTGGCTCTGGCAGGTCAATGCTCTTAATTTTCACCTAAATTTCATCTAGACCTCCAAACCAAATGTTCTTCCCAGGTTTTGTGGAAGGTGGCGCTCCACTTCCCTTCTACTGTGCTAGTAAATTCTTAATCCACCTGCACATTCACTTCTTCCTCCACTGGCAACTGATCATAACAGAGGTGGAGAATAAAACGAGATCAATATTTTCAGTCACAGGTTTAGGCAGGGATATCATGAGCAATCGCTTGACCAAATATGAATGCTTAGTTGCAGAAATTGCAACAATAATTTGAGCCCCCTTCCCCCCTACCTGGTAGCCATCATGTGGTCTTCTACCCTTTCCCTCTCCCCAAAGCACCTCCCCACGACCTCCCCTGCTGCTGCTTTCTCTCTCAGTACCTCTCGGGTACCCCTGAAAACCCAGAGGCTTGGGAACCATGGCAGACTTCCACTGTCTTAGTCTCCTCTTGCTTGGAAATCCCTACCACCCAGCTTGCTATTCCAGACCACACACCTTGGCTCTCATGGCATGGAGGTTTCTACCAAAAAAGAGAAAAAGGAGACAGTTTGCTAGGAAGATGATAAGTGCGGAGACCAGATATTTGTAGATTTATGATTTCTTTTTAAACATACTTTTTAAAAGTATGCAAAAGATCTTTTAAAAGATCTTTTAAATTGGTTGATGTTAGTAAAGGAAAATGAAATACTAGTATAAATGTTTTCAACATTAACATTTTTACTTAGTAATTCTTTTATAGTCAACATGATAGAATCAGTAAAGTAAGATTCCTATTTCTTTGTTCCATTGAAGGAAAAAAAATACCATCTTTAATGACTGAGTCAGCCACAACCCTGACTTACATTTCTCTGTTCCTACTTCAATAGTTCCTCTGTGTATTAACATTATAATGTTTAAAAGTAGTATATAACATGAAAACTTTAAATTTGTGTATTTCTTCTTAAAATATCATGTAATATTTTCTACTATTTGTAAAAAAAGCTAAGCATCAAGTATCAGACACTGGCATTTTCCAATACATGTGTTGTGGAACCATACTTCCTGGGTTTGAATCTTGGGAAAGCTACTTAGTCTTTATGTGCATTGTTTTTTCATCTATTAAACAAGTAAAATAATTTAACAACGTCATAGGATTGAGTTATTAAATGAAATGTGCTTAGAACAGTGCCCAATACATAATACATAGAAGTCTAATGACTTTTTAAATAAATGAATAAAATACTGTTAGACAAATGTTGTCATTAAAATAGCTATTTTATCCTATTAATGTATATCCTATTAATGTTATAATGTTAACATATTATATTGTTGAACATATATCCAAGGATAGTTTTTTGTTCATTTACTATCCATTTAGTAAGTATTTATTGATCAACTTATTATGGGGGAGGTTGCACTTATGAGCAGGATAAGCACGGTTCTTGCACACTTTCACAGGCAAGCCTCAGGGACTGACATTTATAAAATAGCCTTGCAACTAATTACTTATTTAATTACAGGGATTATTTGTGCTTCATATTCATGGCATTGGATTATTTGCAAGCATGGTGTAGGGGGAACTGACCTAAGGTGAAAACTAAAGGTTGTTAGCTAGTTAAATATGCTTGGTGTAGCTAGGGAATGAGAATGTTTCCAGTAGAAATAACATTACATTGGAAGATTCACGATGTAGCAGAGGAATGACAATGGAGAAAGAGACTGAAAGAGGCTGGCTAGTAGATATTAGGGCCATACACAGGGAGATTAGGTCTTGGTCTTTAATCTCAGAGCAGTGGGCAGCTTTGAAGCATTTACCGCAGTGAGGGACTTGCTAAGCCTTTTCCACCTGCAATGTGGAAAATGGAACTGGTGTAACCAAGTTTGTAGGAAGGGATTGGGAAGGGTTGAAAGAGGTATTGATGGGCTAGGATGGAGAATATATTATTATGCCAAAGGGTTGCTGATGCAAAGTACCAGAAACCTGTTGGCTCTTATAGAGGGTGTTTATTTGGGGTAAAAGCTAACAGTTACAAGACCCTAAAGAGTCCAGTTCAAGGTTTCTTTCTCATCAAAGTCAGTTGCCATATGTTGAAGCAAGATGATTGATGATCTCTGCCTGTTCTCTCTTTCCTGCACGTCCTCTTCCTTTTGAGGCTTTGTGGGCCCAGCTTTTTCCCAATTTCAGATGTAGGCTGTTATAGGGTTTGTCTCTCAGGGCTTCCTCTCTCTCTTGGCATAGGGCTTGTATCTTTCTAGGCTTTCTATATCAGCTGCAGACTATCAGGTGAATAGCTCATCTCTTCCTGGGTCCCAGGATCAAAAATGACAGAACTCTTTCTCTTCCCGTGTGTTTTCTTGAGTGAGTGTCTTTATATCAGCTGCCTAAGAGGGTAGGGACTCAACCTGAGTCACGCCTTACTGATGTGGTTGAATCAAAATCCTAATTTTAACAAGTAATTTAATCAAAGATATCTTAGCTGAATCTAATACAATCAAAGGGTAGCACACCCAGAGTTATAGATTAGTTTACAACATAATCTTTATTTTCTTGGGATTCACAAAAATAATCTCAAACTATCACAGAGGGGAAGGACCATCTAAGATTCTTTGGCAGCAGTTCTGGGGAGAAATTATTGTTATTTGGGCTAATGGATGGCAATGTGTACCAGTTCTAGACATAACATCATCTTAGTTGATACTGCTATTTTCATTGCTGTTGAAATAACGAGATCTCTTTTCCCTGTAATGTACCCTGATGTCTGCTCCCACACTGTGTTCAAGAGCAACATCCTTTTTTTCCTGCTTCTCTGGTCTTCAAGGTCCCTGAGCAACAATCTGTACTCTATTCTACTTGATCGTACTGCCATCACCCAGTTGTTTTCCTGCCCCATTATTTTTTTTTCCTAATTTTTCTTGCAATTGCCTTTCAGCTGTTCCTAGGACAACTATTCTTGAGTCTAGAGGAATATTTGAATGGTTAGAAAATGGATAAAGAGGTGCTTCACTTGCCAACTGTTGGAGCTAATAATTCCAATTATTTGAAGACTAAGAAAAGCCTTCTGATGATATTTTATTGAAAATTTAAGCAAATCTTATTTATTTTTTTGTTATTTCCTAAGAAACGCTCTAGTCCATAATTTTCACATCATTTAAGACTCACTTACTTAAGTTAAAAAAAATTTTTTTTTTAAAAGGAGGTACTGGGGAATGAACCCAGTACCTTGTACATGGGAGGCAGGCACTCACCCACTGAGTTACATCCGCTCCCCATATTTAGGTTAAGTTTTACTAAATTTTTTTCCTAAATAATCATTTTATATATACTCACTTAAAAAAATTAAAATTTTATTGATATCTATTAATATAGCACACAATTCTTTGAAAGTATACAATCAGTGGTATTTGGTATAATCACATAGTTGTGCATTCATGACTTCAGTCATTATTAAAGCATGTTCATTATTTCAGTAATAATAATAAAAAGCAAACAAAAAATAAACAAGAAAATTCTTCACCTTTCATTCTCTGCTTCCCCTGCTGTAAATAGCTGCTATTCTGGCTATTTTACACATTTATGTGTTTATTTTTAAACAATTATATTTTAATTTTTTTGGTCTCTGGTTCTTGATTGTCAGATCTTAGAAAAATGTAAATTTCCAAGAGGGTGGTTTATATGATTTCTTTCTCGATTGCTACATCTTGGGAGTTATATATTTTTAATGAGAGAATAATTATTAGTAGGAAGTAAAAGAGAAAGGTGGTTCTGAATGTATAAGCATTCAGAACTTAAATCACCAACGCAACTTGTAAGGAAATACCTGTTTCAGTTATAGCTGAACTATGGTAAGATTGAAGGTAATTGATCACTAAGCTGGGCTTATCTCTAGAACACAAATACGGTTTTACATTAAAAATCAATCAATGGGAGCAGATATAGCTCAGTGTTGAATGCCTGCTTCCCATGTAAGAGGTCCTGGGTTCAATCCCCAGTACCTCCTAAAAAAAAAAAAAATCACTGTAATTTGCTATATTAACAGAATAAAGGTGAAAATTCATATGGTCATTTTAATAAATGGAGAGAAATCCACACCCATTGTTGATAAAAAGAGGACTTTCGTAATCAAATAAAAGTAACTATGAGAAACCTACAGCAAATGTCATTTTAAATGGCACACTATTGAATACTTTCTCCCTAAAATTTGGATCAAAGCAAGGATGTCTAACCTCACCATTTCTATTCAGCATTGTACTGAAGGCCCTAGCCATTGCAGTAAGTCAGGAAAAAGAAATAAAAGGCATGAACCCAGAAAGTAATAGGTAAAACTGTCCCTATTTGTATATAACAGGGGTACTTAACCTTTTTTGTTCCATGTACCCCTTTGCCAGTCAGGTGAAAACCATGGACCCCTTACTAAGTCCATACCATACTGTGTATTTTTTAATAAATATATCACACCTGCACCAACACGTCCCCACAAGAATAATGTTCTTTTCAATTTCAGTTCAAGCTC
This sequence comes from Chaetophractus vellerosus, assembly GCA_004027955.1. Classification (NCBI taxonomy): domain Eukaryota; kingdom Metazoa; phylum Chordata; class Mammalia; order Cingulata; family Chlamyphoridae; genus Chaetophractus; species Chaetophractus vellerosus. The sequence continues at coordinate 12,515 of PVKH010003429.1, forward strand.
ATGGACCCCTTGTTAAGAAATCCAGGTATATAACATGATTGTTTACACAGAATATATATCTTTATTGCTACATACAAGTATAGATGTCAGTAGAAGAGAGACCCCAAAAGTACATTCATACTTAAATGGCCTGCAATTTTGTCAAAGGCATCAAAACAGTACATTGGGGAAAGGAGCCTTACATATTTGGGAAAAAATGAACATTGACCCCCATCATACATAAGTGCTAATTCAAGATGGATGCTAGACCTAAATGAAAAATTTAAAATATGAAGCTTTTGGAAGTAAATTATAGGAGAAAATCTTTAAACTTGGGAGTAGGGAAGAATTTCTAATGTCACAGAAGCAATAATCATAAAAGAAATAAATTGATGAGTTAGAGTTCATTAAATTTAAAACTTATGCTCATGGAAGCACATCATTAATAAGGGGAATAAGTAAGCTTCAAATTAGGAGAAAACATTTGCACAACAAATACTTGATAAAAGACTGATAGTATATAAAGTATATAAAGAACTTGAACACCTCCATAATAAGACAAAACTATGGCAATAAAAATGGTCCAAACATTTAACAGACTGTTTACAAGGGAAAATATACAAAATGAAAACATATCCACATAAGGACTTTTTAGGAGCACAGGCACTGATGTTAAAAAGATATGGCCTTGAGACTTTACAATTTGCTTAATGTGTGACCTTGGGCAAGTTACTTATTCTCTGCTTCCTATATCAGTATTAGGGACAATAATAATTTCTTATAGGGATATAAAGATTAAATGACATAATTCATGTAAATATTCCATGAAAATATGCTTTGTGTTATCCCTGTGCCTGATAGTGTGGACACAGTGAGTCCTAGATGTTAGCTATCGTCTTCTTCATTAGCTTGAAATCTTTTAAATTTTAATCAATTAATACACTTACATTAAAAAAAATCTTTACTGAAAAATATTTGATAGGTTTTTTCCATCTTATATTTGTGACTAAGGATAAATGAAGGAAAGCCATCATTAACTTGGCATTGGGGAAAGGAGACTATGAATATTATTGGCGTATTTTATGGGTCACTGTTATTGCTGCCCCCACGGCAGGATTTCGTGTTCTGTGTAGTCAGGTCTTCTCAGAATCAGGGCCTCTTGTATGTGATTGACAAGACTCTGCCATGTTGCTGCTGCCAAATAATAATTAACGTTAAGTTGTTTCCATATATTCCATGGTTTCATAAAGAAATAATTTAAAAGGAAATTGTTGATTGAATGTTAAAATACAAAGATTCTGACCTTCAAAATTATAAGTTTACTTTCTTAGAACTGCTGGAATATGTCCAGTGTAAAGTAAGAATTCTTTGAAATTAGATTTCCAATGACCTTTGTAGTGCAATGCTAATAACGTAATATTATCTTTTGATGTTATTCATTTTTAAGCATTTAGTAATTTTATATCTCTGTGGTTGCTGGTTACCATATTTCTGACATTTTATTTTTATTAAAATTAGTATTTATATCTGATTATTAAAGTAAGGTGGTATTTTAGATTAATTTGGTATGTTAGATTGGTATTTAAAAAATTTATATTGGTTTTGGGACATTAGAATATGTAACTTACATTGCTTCAATCAATAGTTAATTGCTATTTTGCTGTTTTCTGATAACATAGAGAATGGAATGCTATTACATGTGTATAAGTTTTCTTATGTAAGGCATTTTTCATGTGTTGTAGTTGGCATTTAAAAACTTGGCTGGCTTAAAGAGCCATATAAATATCAAGTCTCTAGATTAAGAACATAGGATTAATTTACCTGTTTACTTTTAGCTTGAGATTCTAAACATGTTAATTAATGGTAATTGTTTTGAACACATGTAAAATTGGAAATTTAAAGTGGTCTTGTTTTGGCAAATTTTATTATGTTCTGCTACTGATTGTATTATTAATTTTATTTTTCTATCTGTGACTGGCTCATAGTATATAACCGTCTTACCGGGCACCCCATTCTAGTAGGTAAACATCCTCACTATAAAATCATTTTTTCTTAAGTTAAATGCAAATTATTAACTATAGTCCATAATTTACATTAATTGTAATTTTCCCATGCATCTCCATATTCTTATCACCTTTACAGTAATGTACCTTTGTTCTAGTTCATAGAAGAACTTTCCCGTATTTGTTCTATTAGTTAACAGCAATATTATAATATACTTGTATCAATGTCAAAGAAGGTACTGTGTTAATAACAGGGGGTGTGTGGAAAAATCCTGCCAATTGTACGGTATAGACCATATTAGTGGTCTATAGCCACTGATTATGTTCTCTCATAATCTGTAACAAATGTTCCACAACAATATAAAGTATTGGTGGAGGGATGTTGTATGGGAATTTTGCCCATTGTCCATGATTGTTTTGTAAGTTCACAACTTCTCTAATAAAAATATGAAAAATGCAAATTTTTATACTCTGGTTTTAACTTTAATTACATTTATAGTAACAGGCTGCAGAATGACTTTTTGTTATCTTAAAAATCTTTTCTGTGCTTATACATTATTTTAACTTTTCATCTGAATGTATCATATACTTAGAAAGTCAATATCAAATATGGGTATTTTGTCCTAAGATGTTCTTAAAGGGTAAAGATTCTCAAAAGTTCTTTTGAGTCCTTCCACTCTCTCTTGATGAGAAAGATAATGGACTTTTTTTTTTTAGTTAAAAATTTTTTTTTTATTTTTAAAGAAGCTTTAGATTACGTAAATATTACGTCAAAAATATAGGAGATCCCCATACACCCCAACCGTCCCCTCTCCCACTTTCCTCCATTAACAACTTTCATTAGTGTGGTACATTTGTTATAATTGATAAACACATATTGAAGCATTGCTGCTCACCATGGTCTATAGCTTATATTTTACTTTACATTTTGCACTGCACAATATTATAGGTTTTGACAAAATGTATAGTGGCCTGTATCCATCATTAGAATGCCATGCAGTACAATTCCAATGTAATGGAATCTTTTTGATGTATATCTTCAGGAATCCTCCTGGTTTCCTAGCCATGCTTTCTTTTTTGTTAGATTCATTCTCAGGCAATTATCTATGTCTTTGTTGGATGCTCTGGGTTAACTAGAAACAGTGTTGACATTGAACTACCTTGGCCTAGCTTGAGCCATGTGCCCATCCCTGAACCAGTCACTGTTGCCACTGCTAAGGAATGTTTGATTGAGTCTAGCTTCTCCTAAAACACAGCTTGAGCTTCGGGAGAGAATCAAGGTGCTTTAACATGAATAAAAGAAGGAGGGGGTGCTGGAAAGGTGAAAAGAACAAGCAACAATGTTTATGTAGTGATTGATTCAGCTGCTGACTTATTCAGAACTCTTTGTGAGCAAGCTTATAACCACAAACTTTAATGGATATTAATTACATTATCAAGGAATCTTTGAGTAAAAATAAATGTAGCTATCACATAGGAATCTTGGGATTTCCAGTCAGTATGGCTTAGTAAGATCGTGCTGCTCCCAATAGAGATGATCTATAAACTATGAAAGTGGAAAAGTGAGACATAGGCACATAGATCAAAAATAGAATAGAAAAAGCAAAGTAGTGAGCATGGATTAAACTGTGGCCTGGTGGACTCTTGTTTGAGAGGCAGGCGGTTAGTGATTAAGACTTGGTCCAAGAGGGTATCATTAAAATTGCTCCATGTAAGAAAGGGCTGGTGATTTCTGAGTTAGATTTGTGTCTTGAAGCCAGGGACCAACTAGGTCATCTTGTTTGTGATATGAGACCTTTAGTAAAGAAAAAAAAATGAAAGTGTTATTATCAAATGGGACTTTTATAAAGCTGTTTGTCAAAATGGGAGGACATGTGCACACTCGTGAACAAAAGTCTAAATGAGTCTTTTCCCACTGGTAATATCCATTTGCAAATTGGATTTGTAATATACCCAATACTAATGCAGGCAAGAATGCCAAAGTGCTTTGAAAAGATCCATCTATTCTGGGGTTTAATGGTGGGCTAGAGAGAAATACTGAACTGCCAGGTGTGATTAGTTAGGCTAAAAATAGAGAGTGTATCAGTTAAAATAATGTTAGCTGCCTTAAAATTATAGTAACCACAAAGAAATTTATTTTTTGCTCTTATGAAGTCCAGCAGAGGAGGGCCTGTTGTCCACACAATGATATAGGGTTCCAGGCTGACCAAGGCTCTGTCACCTTCAACAGTGTCTTCTGAGTTCATGTGTTGTGCATTCCCTTCTAGCTGGCGGACAGGAGAAGAGAGAGAGGGGGTCATAGATAGGAGGTTTTTATTGGGTAGGTCTGAAAGTGGGGCATATCATCTTTACTCACAGTCCCTTTGCTAGAACTCAGCCCAATGGCCACACACATGGCAAGGGAGTCTGGGAAATATAGTCTGTGTATTGGTTAGGAATAAATGGAAATAAATTTGTCAGATAATTAGCCAATGTATATGAGGGTGGGAAGGCAGAGGGCAGGTGAGACATAATAGAGTAGTGCCCTTCAGGCACTACTGTAGAACATGGCTTCTGGCTTGGGCAGGCACATGCCAAGGTATGAACACATTGGTGCTTGTTCTCTTTCTAATCTCAGAAAATAAACTCTAGGTATTAATGTGCAGTGTTCTTATATTATCAGGAGTATTGGGGAGATTTAATTTCTTATATTCTTCTATAGTCAATGTTCTAATAATGAAATAGGATGAATATTTTGTAAAAGCTTTCAATCAGAGTTCCTTGAGTTATGAAGATGGAGAAATCATCTGGATGTGGTAAAGGTAGATGAGCTTTTCACTTTTTATTGCTTTCTCATTGGACATCAGGGAAGTCCTGTGGGAACAACTTTAGGGATACCATTATTCTGGACAGAAATCTTAGGAATGAATCATGTTGTTAAATTTAGTAATTTAATTCAGCCACATCAGTTGCAGTATACTTTTTTGAAAAGATAAAATAATGAATAGTAAATAATAAATAAAAACAGTTCTATGTAATTCCAGAAAGCCAATGGTGAAAGCTGAAAATTTTCTGCCCTCAATCATGTAGCTAGTTCACCCTTTTATTTTGTGTTCTCCTTTATATGTGGAGTTTGGTCACTGTAGTCATACCTGTTTGCACAGGTTAGGTGCTAAAGCATTTGTAGAGTGAATGTTATCAGAGCTTGTTACTATGAACATTATTGTAGTAACAGAAGTATTAAGTTAGAAGTGAAGACAGATGTGTTTTTATATTTGAATTAAAATGGGGCCTCCTGTAATTTTTTTTTCTCAATATACTTTCACAGAGAGGGGAAAGAAAACCTGTGGTGTGATAGACTTCATGATTCTGCATCATGAAAGGAAGGTTTGCCATTTATAGTGTTGGGTTCAAGATTAGATGGATCAGGCATAGTAATTTTACAGCAAAATTGATTTTCCAAATTGACTTAGATTAGAGGGAAGCGATTTTCAAGTTATTTTCTATGTTCTTGGACAAAATAAACAGCAAAGGATGAGCAGCCCTGGTTTGTGATAGTTGTTTATTGCTACAGAAAGTCATTATACTATTATACTTTTACAGAAACCTTGCTCTTTAAAATGGTTGAACTTTTATACTAACCTCAGTTATTCTCAATGCACTACCTTGCTTTCCCCTCTAATTTGGTTTGTCAGACCCAGTGAGGAAAGGTTTTTGCATTTTGATATAATGGACAGCTACTGGAGCCTATATTCATTCTCTAGTGAAGATAGCACATTCCTGTTCTTTTATTTATACAGCTGATGGACTGTAATAGGCAGCCGCATCTGAGGAAATAAGTCAGACTATGGCCATATAATGATTGCTCATTACGCATATAGTTGAATAATCTTTAATTATTGTGTAAATTGTGCAAATGTGGGGCTTTATTTTTTTTTGGCACCAAAAATACAGTTGGATGGAATTGTTTTAATGTGGTCATTACTGCTTGACAGAATGTAGGACAGGTATTGACTGTACGTGTGATTGTTTTCTGGTCTTATTCTAGTTTGGCTTTATTATTATTTTTTATTATTTTTATTTTTTTTAAAGATTTATTTATTTTATTACATATCTCCCCTTCCCACCCATTGCGGCGATGCGCCGAGACTTGGTCACTGCGCAGGCGCGGCTTTCCCTGCTTGTGGGCGGCTTCTGCTTCTATTCACGGCCGGCTCTTGCTTCAGTTCGCGGGTGGCTGGCTGCGCTCCATTCGCGGGCGACCTGCCCTGCCCGTGGTGGCTTTTGCCCTGTCCATGGCAGCTTTTTGCCCTGCCCACGGCGGCTCTGGCCCACCCATGGCGGCTTGCCATTCTCAAGGCGGTCTGCCCGCTAGGAGAGGTCCCCGGGAACCGAACCCGGGGCCTCCCATGTGGTATGCCGGTGCCCTATCCACTGGGCTATCGAGCCGGCCCCTAGTTTGGCTTTAAACATTAAAATTACAAGTGAATATGAGGAAATGTAGATCATTAAAATTACATTAATTTTGCAGCCTGTATAAAATCAGTTTTGGGACTGATTAATGACTTTCGGGAGGGTTAAAACCAACCAGATCTTAGCAAACCACTTTCTAATTTTTTATCAGTGGTCCCTTTGCCCATGACAATTCTACATTTTATTTTAATTAACCAATTTCTTACTGAGTGGATGAAGAGTTAGAAATCTGAGTTGAAGTTTGTTGCTGTATATCATTTGCTAGAAAAAAGATCGTAAAAATTTATGACTTGTTTCTCATTAATTAAGGCAGAATTCCTACATTAACTAATGAAATACTTTGAGGTTTTCTAATTAGAGCTTCTACACAAAGATCAAGTAAATCAATAAAAAAAAGTAAATAGGAATGAGGTAGATCATTAAATAATTCTAATGAAATGAGGTTGACATTAGATTTTAATTTTCATTTTTTTCTTGTTTCTGATGTTATTGGCAATGTCTGGCATTTTGGCAATCATTCACCTAATATTTGTGGAGCATGTACTGTGTGCTGGTGATGGATATACAGTGGTACAGCAGACATGAACCCTGCCCTCCCAGAATTTAGATTCTCGGGTGGGAAACAGACATTAACTTAATAAATACACATATATAAATTTACCCAGTTTGGGAAGTGATCTGAAGGAAAAGAACAGGGAATTTAAAAATGAAACATCTTTTATTTGAGATAAATATAGAAAAATCAAGATTGAGAGCAAAACTTCATGCCACTTAAGAAAGGGATCTATTTATGGAGCCAGTTTGACCATATTCCCATTCCAAGTATATGGCTTTAGCCAAGCAACTCCTGCCCTGCCAGTTCTAATTGTACCCATCACCCCTGCCCTCAAATCAGATCTAAGCAAACCATTCAATTGGTCTCTCTCGTACATATGTATATTTTAAGTACACATACATATATATAACATATATCAATATATTTATAATACAACATTCTTTCTCCACTTAAGTGTAAATGTATTTGTACAGCATTAAATATTCTTTTACAAGATCAGTGTTCATGGATATAATATGATTTTAAAATTGGTACCCAATTATTTCTAATTTTAATTATTTGCTAAACACCACTGAGATGAGCATTCTTATATTCATAATTATTTTCTTGGGATTAAGTTTCCAGTTGTAGGATTACTGGTCATAGTTTATTCATATCTTAAAAGTTTTGATCTTCATCCTGAAATTGTTCATTTAAAAAAATAATTTTTTTTTTTTAAGAATCTGAAGTCAAGCATCTAATGGTAATGGTGATGGAAGTTAGTTGTGCATGTTCAATCCGTGTTGGACTATACTTGATTTAAATCCTGTTCTTCCTATCTTGGTTTCTTAGAATAATAGTGAATCATCCTACAAGAAGAGTTTATCCATATACTTCCCTATTGATGGTGTTTTAAAATTTGTCCAGAGAGAAAATGAAGGAACACTTAAACTCTGTTGTATGTTTTTCTATCTTCTGTTTTTCTTCTGATTATTGTTGGATACATCCACTTCTTCTCTACTTTCAATCATTTCATAAAATTAATAACAGAGAAAGGGGGAAAGTAGCTATTCCTCATAGATTCCTAGAGAAACAATACATTATGGAAAAGATATTAATAGTGTCAGACATGTTCTCATACTTGAGTGAGAAGGCAAGACTTAGCAGATAAAATGAATCAGAAATGCTTAATGGTTTACTTACAGTATTCCTGCCTGGTTTTCTAAGAATGTGTGGCTGAAAAAGTATGCATTGTCACTTAATTAAAACATTTTTATTTTCAGCAAAATTCTGTGTTCACCCATAGTAAATTACAAAAGGCATTATTATTATTATTATTATTATTATTATTATTATTATTATTATTATTTTGTCTATTCAGCTTTAACCAGAGAGTTTTCAGTTAGCAGGGGACATGATCGGAGTGCATGGAGTACATTTTAATGTTATTGACATGACCTCTAAATTAATAGAGGTTTCATTTTTTCTGTCACTCAATTTCAAAATTCAGTATGTACATATAGTTTTTAAAAACATGGTAACTGAACATTAATTCAAATGTTAATAATACGGAAAACTGTGTGTATGAGAGAGGACTATATGAGAACTCTGTACTTCCTGCATGATGTTTCTGTAAACCTCGAAGAAAAAAAATTAAAAATATGATAACCTAGACTTTAATTGAAAGCTGTTAACAAGTTGTTTCTCTCTCTTCCAAGCCAGAGCGCCTTTGATATATACCATCCAGAGCCTTCATTCTGGGAATTGCATCACATATGCGTATCCATTTTATTATTTTTTTCTTGTTTAACCCCTCCTTAATTAATCTTTCTTCACTAATATTTTCCTACATTGATATCAGTGTTTGAACTGTGCAAAAAATGATGGAAAAGGATAGGAGATGCTGTTTTCATCTCAGTTTCATCAAAAGTAAAGAAGTAAATGACTCCAACATCAGTCCAATGATATTTATCTTGGCCAACATTCTACTGTGAATGCCTGGAAGATGGCTAGTTTGTATTCAACCCCTTGCATTACTCGGCATGATCCTAGCTACTCAGGGGTTGCATAGGCAATGGGAAATTGAAAATCACACAGAGACTGGTAGGTAGGATACTGAATCTTGCATCATGTGAATATTATTCCATCCCTTATCCTGGAAACATTCAGCAAGTCACTTAGCCTTTTTGCATCTCAGTTTTTCAGCCATGAATTATGACAGTTGGAGTGGATGATTTGGTTCCTGGGGTTCATTCTGGGTGCAGGATGAACTTCTGATGTGATTGTGTCCACATAATAAGTCCTTAGAAATATCTGAAAGACACTCAAAAGTGGAAGTCAGTATACTTGGCTTTGTAATAAAAATATTTCGGAGAAGTATTATATCTTGTATATTTCCAGGCCATTTATTTCTTCTCTCATACATGATCTTATAGACTCTTGTGAACAAATACCTATATTCATTAGAAATTTAGACTCCTAAGAGTATGCAGAGCCCCTATGTTATCTGATTTTGGCCAAAGTTATCATCCATATAAAGTGTGACAGGTAATGCATGAATTCTGAACAAAATATCTTTACCCCGCAATCCTAAATGGTTCAATTTCATGTTGTGTTTTAGTTGGTAGGGCATGAGTGTCTTGTTTAATGTCTGTAACTCTGAACTTCCACAACCTTTCTATCAAATATTCTGCTAGGTGTTGGGAGACAAAAATTCTAAAAATAATATCTGTAGAATCTTTTGGAGATCCCAGAACAATCTATTTGAATTTATCCCTCTTCTTTTTGTGTAGTTTCTTTGTATATTTGAACAGTACCACACAGGTCAGAAAAATAGAGTTTCTTGTCATATACCTTAAATTGCTTTATAATTGCCTTACCTTATAAGGAAAACTTATTCTGGCATGGTGCAACCTGAAAATATTCAGAAAAAATGAATTTGAACCCAATAGAAGTAGGAGGAGGGGAAGAAAGGTCTTTGGGGGTAATTGTTAGCAAGGCTGGATAAACTCTATCAACAGAGCTTGATATTGTACGTAAAAAGAAAGAATAATGTGCCTTAGACATTTGTGGTATGTTAACTGTTCTCAGCTACAATTTCAATTTGGTTATGGGTCATATGAAGTTTGAGATGGGAAAATATGACCCACGTTTAAATTAAAAACCATTTAAATATACAGAATGTGGTTTTGTTTTGGAATTTCCACAGTAGAGTGGGTAAAGGGTTATGGGAGTTGTTCTAGGTTTGAATCTGGTAAGAACTGTATTGCTTATTAGCTTTGTGACCTTGGGCAAATTATGTAAATTTTCTGAGCCTCTTTTTCTTTATATGTTTTTTAAAAGCTTATATTATTTATTTAATTAGTATTTTCAAGAATCTCTTATTCTCTAGACATGTAGAATCTGCGCTGCAGTAACAAAAACAAAGTACATACTTTCATTGTTCAAAGATACATGGGTGAAGTTTAGATATGCTCTAAGTATTTGAAATAATTCATAATGATTCATTAAAATTCTAATAAGAAATTTGGTTTTGGTATAATACTTTTTATCATGACTATGTGAAATATCTTTGTGACCTTTAGGGAACTTTTTAAAAAGTTTTTATTTTGAAATACTTTTGAACTTAGAGTTATGGTTACAGAAATAATACAAACCTCATGCAGAGAACAGCAACATACCTCTGCCTCCTAGATCCACCAATTTTAATATTTTGCCACATTTGCTGTATCATTCTATCAATCCATATATCTGTCTATCAATTCATTTTCTGAACTCTGAGTGTAGGTTGTATACATCATACCGCTTGAACACTTAACACTGCCATGAGCATTCCTAAGAACAAGGGTATCTGCTTATGTAATCACCTTAAGTGCAGTTATTATTTCAGGCAATTTAGCATTGATATAAAACTTAAAGTCTATATTTCATTTTTTTCATATGTCCCAGTAATGCCCCTCTGAGCTTTTTCTTCTTCCTCGCTAAATCTTATCCAGGATCATGTATTGTATTTGTCATTGTCTCTTTAGTTGCTCTTCCATCCTCCCTGCCTCCTACCCTTCCTCCTTCCCTCCCTCCATTAATTATGGGAGCAAATATATATATTTATAACATAAAATTTCCCATCTCAATCATTCCCAAACATATCATTCAGTTGGATAAATCACATTATGTTGAAGTGCCCTTATCACTTTCCATTACTAAAACTTTGCATGTCCCCAGACAGAAACCCTATACCTATTATGCATTACCTTCCCTTCTTCTTCCCTTCAACTTCTGGAAACCTGTCTCTGTGAGCTTGCAGATTCTCTGATATTTGCTTTGTAATTACCACGTGGCTTAAATTTAACATCCTAAATCTATAGCAATCATGTTTGCTTCAATACCATCTTAACTTCAGTAGTATGTATGAACTATGTTGCCCATACCTTTCTGTCCTCCATCTTTATGTAGTTCTTGTCACTAGTTACATGTTTATACATTATAAGTTCAGAATCACTGATACATCATTACATTTTATACATTTGCCCTTTAGATCCTGTGTAAAGTAAAAAGTGGAGTTACAAATCACCTTTTTTTTTTTTTTTTGGTATTTTTATTTACTCATGTCTTTATCTTTTCTGGAGATTTTTATTTCTCCATGTGATTTCATTCAATTGTTCAGTGCCCTTTTCTTTCAACCTGTGGAACTCTCTGTAGCATTTCTTTTAAGGCTGGTCTAGTGGTGACAAAGTCCCTCAGCTTCCCCCCTAGCCCTCCCACCTAGGAATGTCTTAATTCTTTCCCCATTTGAGATGCCGGTTTTACCAGATATAGAATTTTTGCTTGGTTCTTTTTGCTTTCAGTCCGTTAACTGTGTTTTCCCACTGTCTTCTTGCCTCCACAGTTTCTGAAGAGAAACTTAATCTTATTGTGGCTCCCTTTTGTGTAACTCATTGCTTCTCTTGCGGCTTTCAGAATTATCTGTCTCAACAATTTGATTATAACATGGTATGGTGTGGACTGTTGAGCATCTTGGATGTGAATTTTCATTTCTTTTGTTAAATTTGGAAAGTTTTCAGCCATTATTTCTTAGAATATTCTTTCTGCCCCTTTCTTTGTTTCGCAGGGAGAGCCAAGCTCCCCCTTCTGGGACTCCCACAGTATCTATATTGATACAATTGATGGTCTCCCACAGGTTATTCAGGTTGTGTTCTCTTTTATTCATTCTTTCATCTTTCTGCTCCTCAGACTGGATAATTTTAATTATATTCAAGTTCACTGATTCTTCTGCTAGCTCCAATTTGCTGTTGTTGCTCTCCAGGGAATTTTTAATTTCTGTTCCTGTGGTCTTCAGCTCTAGTTGGTTCCTTTTCATAATTTCCGTCTCTCTATTGATATTTTCTTTGTGTTAATCTCTTATTTTCCTGATTTCCTTTATTTCCTTGTCCATGTTTTCCTTTGACTCTTTGAGCATACTTAGGACCTTTTTTTTTTTTTTTAAAGA
>PVKH010003430.1:0-24974 GCA_004027955.1 Chaetophractus vellerosus
GCCTTGAGACAACATCTGAGGACTGACCTGTACATGCTAAGAATAATTGACCAGAACAAAATGAGAAAGTGCCCTGGAGCCCTGGACTCCTAGCTCCTGGCTTCTTGCTGTCTGATATAAATAACCCCAACTGCAGTCTACGTCACTGCAGTCAGACTGCGGTGTTAAATCTGAAATTACTCCTAATTGAAACAACTTTCCACCTAAACATAGAAGACAGAAAATGATTTAAAGACTATTTCTTCAATTCTCTCAAGGATGGTACATAACTAGTACCATTCTAGATGCACAGAAGTAACATTAATTCATTACACAAAATGGGTGATTCGGGCATTAGGACTTTCTTCTCTCCCAGACCTTGTTGAGAAAGTCTGCACTAAACTTTTGCTATCTAAAATATTGTCTGCAGACCAGCAGCATAAGCATCTCCTTGTACTTAGTAGAAATGCAGCATGTCAGCATTCCCCACTTTCTCACATACTTAATTATAATCCGCATTTTAACCACAATAGCTAGGTGATTCATATACACATTAAAGTTTAAAAAATATTGAATACACTGAGGTCTTCGAGGTCAATGAGCCAATCATTTTTTTTTTTAACTTTTGTATCTCTATTTCCTGGTACAAAGTCTAAACAGAACAGAATAACCCTAACCAAATATTTGATGAATGAAACATAACACTGGCTCAGTATCAACTATTAAATTTCATTAGAGATTTTACTATCAAAAATCTAACCATTGTTTATGAAACAGAGCTTATGGGATATGGGGGAATGTGTAATGGGACAGCAATGATGTGAAACAGGAAAAGTGGTTGAAAAGGTACAAAGCATAGAATGAAATAAGCTAGGCTCTAGTTGTATGCTGAAATTAAGTTTTGAAAATATGGGCCACTTTAACAGAAAGAGTCAAAGATAGAAAACTGAGGGGTATGTAATAGGGAAATGCCCTTGCCTACATTTATTATTCTGCCTGGAGCCATACTGATTTATCTATTATAGGTAAGGGTTTTCCTATTTGATAGAGTTATAAATCACTTTGAGATTTTGAGCAAAGCTAAGGACAATCTCCCAGGAAAATGCACATAGGTACATACACAAACATGTTTTAGACAGTTTAGGGAAGTTCACATACTTGCTGAAGTCAACCTATCAAAACTACAGTGGACTTCAAAGACAGAACCCTTCATGGAGCTTGAATTTCCTATTGCTGTTTGAGTCAAATGATGGTCTAATAAATGATGGTCAGAAAAGTAGATTGAGGCTACCTCTTCACATATCTTAAATTATTTACCAATTTAACTTTTGAATGAACAGAAGCATGATCCACCTATTAGAATTTGCCAGGTTTTTTTCTATGGGCTCATTGTGGCTAATAAAAACACTAAGGTTGTATAAGAAATGAACTTGTAGATATGCTTAGTAGTTGGACTGATGAACACTTGATGGGCTCAGACACAGAAAAAGTGTACCTATCTAAGAAACACATACCAGGATATGTTAGGTACTTTCTTTTAATACCACAAGGTCTTTAATGTTAGTGGGAAAACCAAATGTTAAGCCATAATAATTTATTTCAAAATGTCTGTTGTGGCTGTCAAGAAAACCATTTATTCAGCAAGTATTAATTAATCTTCACTAACTGTAAGGCACTGTGCCATTTAGGATACCAAAATAAATGCAACAATAATAAATAAATAATGCTATGATTAATTTATCAATCAAGAATATGAATGCCCCTTCCTCTAAAAATCCTTTAAAGTAGACCTAATTAAAAAACCTAGAACCGAAAAGCTTCTTGAAGAAAATGAAGGAAAACATCTTCAAGACCTGGTGGTAGGTGGTGCATTTTTAAACCCACACTGAAAGCACTAGCAATGAAAGAAAACGTGGGTAAATGGGACCTCCTCAAAATTAAACACTTTTATGATTCAAAGGACTTCATCAAGAAGGTGAAAAGGCAGCCACTCAATGGAAGAAAATATTTGGAAACCACATATCCAATAAGGGTTTGATTTCCGTTTTATATAAAGAGATCATACAACTCAAAAATAAAAGAGCAAGCAATCCAATTAAAAACTGGGCAAGAGACTTAGACATTTCTCCAAAGAGTAATACAAATGGCCAAAAAGCCATGAAAAAATGTTCAAAATCACTAACTATTAGGGAAATACAAATCAAAACTACAATGAGATATCATCTCACACTTCATAGATGGCCATTATTGGAACAACAGAAAACAATAAGTGCTGGAGAGGTTGTGGAAAAATAGAAACATTACTTCACTTTTGGAGGGATTATAAAATGGTGCAGCCTCTGTGGAAGACAGTTTGGTGATTGTGTTAGTCAAGGTTCTCTCCGGAAACAGAATCAACAGGAGATGTCTGTCAATAATATAAGATTTTATAAGAGTCTCTCACGAGACCGTGGGGATGCACAAGTCCAGGTTCCCCAGGCAGGCTGCAAGCCAGGGGCTCCGATGAAAGACCGATGAAGGGTCCATGATGAGTTCTGGGAGAAGTTGACTGTCAAACGACGAGCTGGGAAATTCTCTCTGAATGTTGAAATCAGTTCCCTTTTATGGCAGTCAACTGATTGGATAAAAGCGTCATCCATTCTTGATCCAATTTCGCTGAATGATGCAGATGTAATCAGCCATCCATGCAGTAAACTCACTGGTGATCGAAGTCCATAAATGCTCTTGTATTACAATTAACCCAGTGCTTGCTGGTCCTAATACTTGGACACAATTATCTGGCCGAGTTGACACATTAGCCTAACCATCACAGTGATTCCTCACGAAGCTAAATATAGAACTGCCATATGATCCAGCAATTCCTCTGCTAAGAATATATCCTGAAGAACTGAAAACTGTGACATGAACAGAAATCTGCACACTGATGTTCAAAGCGTCATTATATACAATTGCCAAAAGATGGAAACGACTTGTGTCCATCAACCAATGAATGGATTAAAAAAATGTGGTGTATACAAACAATGGAATACTATGCTGCAGTAAGAAGAAATGAAATTGGGACATGTATGATAACATGAATGAATCTTGAAGACATTATGCTAAGTGAAATAAGCCAGGCACAAAAGTACAAATATTACATGGTCTCACTAATATGGATTAAATACAAAGAATAAATGCATGGAGTTAAAATCTAGAGTATAGGTTATTAGGAGATAAGAGGAGGGCTGTGAAGGAGTACTGATGCTTGAAGAATGTAGAAGTTTTAATTAACTTGACTGTAAATTTGTGGAAATGGATAGAATTGATGGAAACACATTATAGTGAGTAGCAGCTGGTTTATAAATGGGATTGTACCTGAAAAGGGTAGTCTAGGGATGTAAATGTCAATTGAAAGAAAGCTGGAGAATAATCTAGGAACTGAATAATACAGTGAATCCAGAGGTAGATGAGAATTGTGGTTAATAGTACAAATGCAACAATGTCCTTCTGTGAACTAGAACGGATATACGTCACTATTGCAGGGTGGTAGGAAAGTGGAGAACCATGGAAAAAATACAATTCATGTAACCTACAGACTACAGTTAACAGCAATACTATAATATTCTTGCATCAATGCCAAAGATGTACTGTGTCTCACAGGGGAGTATGGAAAAATTATGTCAAATGTATATTACAGAACATAGTTAATGGTAATAGTCTATGATATTATCTCATAATCTGTAACAAATATCCCACAACAGTGTGGTGTATTGGTGAAGGGTTGTTATATGGGAATTCTACACATGTTCATGATTGTTTTGTAAGTTCACAACTTCTGTAATAAAAATATATTTTTTAAAAATCCTTTAAAGTATATTCCTCCTAAGAATTTTCATAGTAAATCCACTCTTCATACATGTGCATGCACATGTGTACATACCCTCACTGTGGTATTCTTTTTCTTAGAGAAAACATAGCCTTATTTTTATTTAAAAGACACTTACCTGATCTGAATCTCATTTTTTTCAACAACAACAAAAAAAATGGAATTAAACATCAGGATGATTTCTGAGTTGCAAATTTCTCTCAGGCCATTAATCATAATTGATTGGTAGTTTATTCACTAGGGAATCATCTAAAATGGACTGTGGATATTTAACCTAGAAAAAAAGCAGGAAAATATAGTAGCTCTTTTCAAATAGCTGAAAAGCAATAAATGCAAAGAGTCACAGCTTTGTGTATTGCCTCAAATGATAGATGAGGACTAGTAGAGATAGAACTGGACTTAATGTATGTGAGAACTTCCTAATGATTTTAGCTTAAAACAATATATTCTGGCTCTTAAATTAATAATTCTTTGTCATAGGATGTATTCATCTGAACAATCACTTACAAAGATGGATGTAGGGCATTTCAAGCATTTCCAAATTAGTTGTGGCTTCCTGGATCATGTTCTCCAGATACTGTGGGTTCCAGAAGAGTGTATGGGAAAGATCATTCATTCTGGAAATGGAATGGAGTTCTAACCCTGTATCTGTCTTTTTGCTACTATGTAAACTTAATTTCTGAATCTTATCTTCCTAACTCAGAAAATGCAGGCATTAATGACTACATTAAAGTATTATTCTGAATTATAAGAAATGAATATAAAGTACCTAGTCAGTAGTTGCCACTTAATAAATGCTGGTCCCTCCCTTGCTACATAACTATGTGTGATTGTATTTGCTAGTCTGGCTTGTGTTTAAGGTACAGAAATAAATGGATAATTGAAACAGGAGACCAACAATAGAGGAAATTTCTAAGAAAATTCTTCAAGGCACCAACCAGTACACTATATTATACCATATATTAATGTTTACTGCTGTAGGGATATAGAAATTTGCCAATAATCACTCAAATCTGTTCTATTCATCCTTAAAGAGAACAGCATCCTTAGGACAGCAAATCCTGACTAACCATTTTGGAGGTAGAGGAAAAGAGTAAGTTCAACAAATTTGATAAACTCTGATCCGAAAAGGCAACAAGAAGTCTGAATCAGTTTGAGGAAAATAGCTTCCAATTATTTTTTGTTTCAAAGAAATTACTCCTTCATGACAATTATTCAAGTATTTTCAATTTGAAGAAATGTTTTATTCAAAGTGAGAAAATCTAGAATTGTGTATTCAGCTTCTTCAGTTTAGGTGCTGTATGGCACAACTCCAAAGCTATTTTGTTTTCAGCTATAATGTTTCTGATATGAGTGTTCCTGTCATAACAGTATGCATTTCTCTACTAGGATCAGGATGCTTACCCACACATTCCTGAAAGCAAGATAAAAAATTTTAAAAAACCTATAAAGTCCATCAAGAACCTTTTGCAATTTTACATATTTTCCCATGTTTTCTCTTGTAAAATAATGCAAATAATAAATTATTTTTAAAATTATTTCTACTTTTCTTACTGATGTACTATTTTAGTATAGAGACTGGACCATTCTTATAATATTCATTAAAGATCTTATGAGTCTCAATTTATGAATATATCATTTTCACTAAAAAAAAGATGTTAAAATAACCATTCATGGGAAAAGTGAAAAAAGCATTGATTCAAAGTCTTATATGTTCAAATCTTACCCCACAATAAACTAGTAGCATGAGAATCACATAAATCTCTGAATTTTTGTTTATTTATTTACAAAAAGGGAATTATATTTCCTTCTGTTAATCTGAGAGTGATAAAACAACTTAAAAATGCATATAAAATTTAATTGCAAATTATCAGGAGCTATCTAGATTACAATCATTTACCTTATTTGTGCATTTGCTTGCTAATTACTATATTTGCATTTTTCTCTTAAGCCTATCTTTTGCATAAATCTTACTCAACACCTATCTCAATAAGTGGTAGACTTGATGCATTTTATTTTGGGCCCATTCTTGTCATTCTGAAAACCTATAAAGCAAATCCTCTATTCCACAAAGAGGATTAACTCATTCAACAAATTCATTCAACATATTTGATTATGTACTAGATTCTGTTCTAATTGCTAGGAAATCAACAGTGAAGCATTTTCTTCAGACCAAAGTGTTTTCTCCATTCAATTTATATTTTACTAGTTTGACACATAAAATAAGCAATATAAATAAGTAAAACACTGTATGGTAGATGATGGCTAATGTCAAGGGAAAAATAAAGTAGAGCATAAGTGAGTTTAGAGATGGTGACTAAGGAAGTTCTTGCTGATATATTTGAGTAAAGATCTGACCTGATGAATGTGAGGCAATGATCTATGCGGTTATCTGGGACAACAGGTCAAAGGAACAGTGAGTACAAAAGCCCCAAGGCAAGAACATGATAGCATGTTAGAGGAAAAATGAAGGCTAGTGTAGCTGGAGAAGAATGTGTGAGAGGCAGAGCAGTAGGACCTTAGGAGATGAGTTTGGAGAGGTAAATAGAGCAGGCAGAGTATCCAAACGTGAGACAGGAAGTCATTGCAGCATTTTGTGCAGAGAAGTTATATAATCTTCCCATTGTTTTAACAGGATCTCTCTGTATACTCTCTTGAGAACCCACTGAAGAGGATCAAGGGAGGCAAGGGCATCAGTTAGGTGTCATTCCAATAATTGTTAGCTTTGACCAAGACAGCAGTATGGAGGTGGTAAAAATTGGTCTGTTTCTGAATATGTTTTCAAGGTAGAGCCAACAGAATTTGCTGATGGATTAGAAGTGAAGCATAAAAGTAAATTGAAGAGGCAAAAAGAGCTCCAAGAATTTTAGCCTAGACAAATTAGAATGGATTTGCCATTTTCTGAGATAGGAAACATGGTAGAGGACTAAGTTTTGGAGGGAGATCAGTATCTCAGTTTTGGATATCAAAGATGCCTACTAGTCATCCATATCTACCAACCTCCTCCTGAGTTCTATCAGCGAAAAAAGACAAACATTCTGATGAATTCTAATGAGGAAACTTGGATCAACCACTAGAAGAATCTGCAAAGCAACTTCAAATGTTTCTCCATGAAGGCCAGGTTGCCAGCTTTCACCATATGAATATCAGTGTCAAATAGAGTAGTTACAACTCATTTTCCTCTCTAGACTTCAATATACATTCTCTACCATAGACAATATCATGTCTCTGCCAGACAGAAAGGAGATGGTCAGAACGAGCTACCTACAACCTTTAAGAGTGCAGTACATCTAAGTGATTAATTTGAGGTAATCTTGCAAAAATCACAGAACTTTTTGATTTCTAACTTTAAAATGAAAATAGAACACTTATTGTCACCTGTCTTTCTTTGATCTTGCAAGGATCAAATAAGATGAAGTATGAAAAAGTACTGTCCAAGTGTAGAGGCTATGACTGTTTAACTAGAAAGCCATAGTGAGACACTATTTTTGGATAAGAAGACACTTTTTAATCATAGATTCTAAAATTGTAATGAAAAATCAGACAACAGTCATCTCCAAATAAGTTCTTTTTACCTACTAAAGCATAAACAAGTGATTCTTACTGAGTAGAAAATAACAATAAGATGAAAAGCTATTGGGAGCAGAACAATTTGATATCCACAAATAGTCTACCTTCTGCAGTTCTTGTAATGTGCATATCTAGGCAGTAGCAAAATGGAAATCAAATAGCCAGAGTAAGAAAAATGTTTCATAAGATCTGACTATCTGAACTTGATGAAATGTGAAGTTGCTGAACTAACATCAAAATCACCGAATCTGAGACAAGGAATTATGGACTGCCATGGAGAAGTATGAGGTATAGGTTCCTAGGGTATGCATAAACAGACTGAGTTGGGGGGAGACACACAGAATCAACTGGAAGGAAGAAAAAGCACTTGCCTTAATTAAGGGCCTGTCCACTGATGATGCAAGTATTTCACCAATTTCCAAGTAAGACGAATGAGTTATATATTAGAAATGTAAATAGAGGTACATGTGTGTTATGTATCCAAGTGCTGTATATTATTGGCTTTTTAAACCACCTGCTTGGTTTTGATGAATATTTCATTCCTATAATCTCCAGGTATTTCAAACATGGCCCAGGGATGTTTCACTGAAATATTACCAAGTGTTTTCAACAGATTAATTGCATCAGCTAATTTTCCCTCCCCTCCAATCATGGTCACTCACTACTGGATAGCACTTATCTTCCAGCTCTGTGCTTCCAGGATACTTGTGCTTGGTGTACTAATTAATCCCACTTGGCATTTCTACTTCTGGTGTGTAGAATAGTCCCTTTTTCTGGTTATTTCCATGCCCATAGTTTAGCCTCCTCTGCTAATGTCACTGCTATTCCTGTTGGGAGGCCTTGAAACCACTTAGGTGCTAATGTAACCACTGCGTCTAAAGGCTTGTTTTCAATGTGGCAAATTAACAGTGTTATCAAGAACCCCCATGTGACAACGTTCTATGAAGTTCTATGTAGGAGTCAGAGGATGCCTTCTCATTTAGAGAAGAAAGTGTTGCAACTCACAGAACAATATTTGATTTAGTTTGCTTTAACTTAAATGATATGTGTATGCTGTAAAATAAATCAAGGAGAAGACATATAAATTAAACAAGTGGTAATGGATGTTGATTTTTAAAAAATGGTAGGAATCACAAAACAATGTAATAATATCATATTATTTCCCAGTTAGAAGACCATAAATCTAACATCATAAAACACTAAAATAAAGTTTCTAGTCATTACAAGTTTTAATCAATTCAGACCACATTTTGGAGTGTCACTGTGAGTTGCCTGCACCAGCTGTTCTGCAGCTGCAATGAATTTGACATGCTCTGAAATCACTATGGAATGCTCCAGATCTTTTGGAAGTACAGAGCAAAGCCTAAGGAATAAAATTGTAGCCTGTCATGCTGGACAAAATCGGGGAAGACATGTTATAGAGAGTATGTGTATACAATGAAATAATTCCAAATATTAATAGATGTAAACATTCAGAAGATATAATCAGGTGTGTATATGCATAAATGCTAACAGTACCGTTTCTTTCAATACTTTTTGTGGAAATTTTCAAACAGAGGGAAATTTAAATAATTTTACAGTGCATATTTGTGCATCCACCATCCACATTTAACATTTTATACTCTTGCTTTATCATATCTCTCTCCAACTATCCATCCCTCTATCCATCTATCAACTCGTCTTAGTTGATATATAATTTTTGATACTTTCTAAGCTCTGCATAATTTGGAAATACACAATTTAAAATAATTGACTGCAGTCTTCCAGAATATAACAATTAGTTCCTAATTTGATGACCATGGACTTTTCCCAGTGGATGAGAACTTTTAACCCTTATGGTAAGCATTTTTTAAGATATAGCACTCAAAACGTAACGATTTTAAAGAGTTTGCGTAAGAGCATCCAACTGATTATCAACTAAAAGATTAGAATCTCTATCCAATGTATTACTTGGTTAGTAAGAAAAACTAATAATGTGTTGGTAAGATGAGAAAGAATCGCTGAAGTATGGTATTTGTTAGAAAGTTGAAGCAATTTTAAATTAATAGAAAAATGCACAGTTGAATTAGCAGTGAGATTTCAGAAGTGAGTTAAGAGCTGAACATCTGTGAAAATCCTCCCACTGTGTAATCAAAAGAAAAAAGCTGCTAAAAAAGCCCTAAGTCTCCCATAAGTCTTTTATGTGTGCCCAGTTTCTAAAACTGTGGAATGCCATGAGAATGAGGAATTAAAGGCTGAGTACTGGAAGCAGGGAATTTGAGTGGGAGACAAAGAGCATCTGCTGTTTAAATCCAAAGTTTGACAAACTCACAGCCTGCTGCAATAACCACAGTTTAGAGCGTATGGAAGGAATATGTACTGTAGCTTATGCAACATCCTGACTAAGAGATTTATTTCTAGTGGGGTACTTTAAATTAGCTTTTATATTACTTATTACATAATTTCAAGGCACACGTTTAGATGAGAACTACAACCCATTTTTTCAGAGAAAAAAATGTGCCACAATTTCACACACAAATTTCTTTCAGTCATTTCTAGGTTCCCATTCTTTAGCACAATTTTTTAAAGGAAATTTAAAATGAATGGTCAAACAAATGTCAGTTTACATTTCAATCCTTGCTTCAAAGTTGGTAAGGCAAAAAAACAGGGGTTTTCCCTCTTTTCTTTCCTTTCTTCCTCTCACTTTCCTTAAAATTTATCTGTTCCAGGAATATTTCCTCAGGCTCCAGTTGAGTGGATAATCGATTTTCCCTGAGACAATGGCTTTAATCATTTAGAATGTTGAAGAACTTACTAGGAAACTTGCTTAAAATTTAGCTTCTTGAGCCCTACCCTAAAAGAATACAGTCATCTATATATTTAACAAACTGCCCAAATAATTCTTTAGTTCCCCAAATTGAGAACCACTGGTATAAAGAATTCTATATTAAGAATCAAGTTAAGAGATCTGGCTTCAAGTTCCGGCCCTATAATTATTATTAATTAATTGAGTGGCCTTACATAAGTTTTTTACCCCTAGAATTTATTCTCTGTGCATTGGTAGGTGCCAGACGCACCTAGAATGATTTTTGGAATGCGCTTTAAAATGTTTTTTGAGATATTTTTTGAAAAGACATATTAGAGATGAAACACTTTGTAAAGGATAAAACAAAATTATCCAACTCTTCTCTGGCATCACATATTTTCAGGTTTGTTTGTTTTTAATGGCAATATGAATTGACTTAGTCTTGAGGCCAATGTAAACTACTCAAGTATCATGGCAGAGTCACAGAGGACAGCCTTCTCTTTTGGGGCAAAGAGATGTGTTTCAGGGTCTTTCTCTAGTAGTATTTTTCAAAATTTTTTTATATCCTCTACTGTGGGACTCTACCTAGGGACCAGGTAATTTTGTAAGTCTGATTGGCAGAGATGGTTTTAAACAGTTTCTCTCAAACTTTTCTAACCAGAAATCTTAATAAGAATTACATCTACTTTGTTACAAACACACATAATCAAAATACATATTTTATGAAAAAAAATACTTTTCCTTACCATGAGTGATGCACTCTGACATGGTTTTCTCTTTTATTTCACTTTAAAATTGCTGCCATAACCCACTAGCTTGATTTCACAACAAATGTTTACCTACATTTTGAAATACACTGCCATAAAACCTACTCTTCCATTGATGCTAATCATTCAATGAGTAAAGTAAAGCAAGTTAATATTGTCAACCCAATTGTCTTAGTTTGCCAAAGGTCTGCTGATGCAAAGTACTAGAAATCGGTTGGCTTTTATAACAGGAAATTTATTAGGGTAAAAGCTTACAGTTCTGAGGCTGTGAAATGTCCAAAGTAAGGCATCAGAAGAGATGTTTTCTCAGGGTCCTGCCATGTGGCAAAGATGGCCACTCATCTCTGCCGAGGTCTCTGCCTTTCCCTCCAGGATCTACTTCTCCTGGAGCTCAGCTGTGGGCAGCCAGACATAGGGCTTGTCTTTTACCTGACCTCATCTCTCAGTCTCGGCTATTCCGCTTTCTTCCTGAATTCAGCTGTGAGCTATCAGGCACGTGGCTCATCTCTCCCTAGGCTCAGCTTTTTGAGGCTCTTGGGGCTTCCCTCATTGAACTCAGCTGCGGGCGAACCTGGAGTCCTTTCTCTCGCATTGTGGGATCAAACAGCTTCCTTTTTCTCTGTGTCTCCATTTTTATCAGACCCAGCAAGAGGGCAGAAACTCAACCTGATGTTGAGTTTCTGATGGAGTCCTATCAAAAGGGTCTCACACCCACAGGAAGGGATTAGTTTAAAAACATAATGTTTCTCTTTTTGGGATTCATAAACTAACTTCAAACTCTCACACCAATATTTTCAGCTATGGAAAGAAATTAGGTGAATTAATTTTCTTCTTCATATGAATCTCTACCTAATGAACTGGTAACCTATCAATGTGAAAATTCTCCTGGCACGCTGTGTGGGTGGTAATTCATCCCATTTTTATCTTCACTTATTTATCCATCCTTATCCTTTTCATGCAGACAAACAAAGCTTTTTAGATTTTATACACTAACAACAGTTCTCTTTTAATGAGCACTTACTACAAGCACAGAAAGGCATTTTCAATAAATTTTGTCTCATCCTAACAAAAATCTTGGAAGAATGAACTATTACTCCAAATTTTACAGAAGAGGATATTTAGCATTAGAGAATAAATGACTTCCCTTAAATCTCAAAATAAGTTCACCCTCATTCAGTTTGGGCATACTTTAATACCATTTTTGAAGTTTCCAAATGGGTTCACACCCACAGGACCAGGGTTTGAGGTCTGAACCTGCCTCTTGTGGGAGACTTGATTCAATCCCCGACAGCCAGGCACTGTTCTAAGTGATTTTATAAGCATATTTCACTTAATCGAGCACATAAGCATCAAGTTATCACATACTAATATGAGGATTAGAGTAGCGATTAATCTTGGATTTTAGAATCCTGCTGGACTTGACTGAATCTCTGCTGGGTCACTTGCTACTGTTTAACCTTAGGGAAGTTACTTTAGCTTCTTTGAGCTTCAATTTTTTTCTTCCGTTAAAAGCAATACAATAATAATGATAATCTTTATTTACAAGATTTAAACAAAAACATATATGTAAGAACTAGTGCAATGTCAGTACTTAGTAGTGCTCAATAAATGATGATAATTATAACAACCACCAGTGTTATTATGAAACATGCATTAAAGCTCACCTGTTAATCAAGACTTAGAAAGTGCTTATAAGATTAAAATATGTACATAGCAGGGCCATCCTCTCTCTAAATGCTTCATTGATTATAGTTTTATCAGTTTACTCACTCCATTTGGGATTCCATAACAGGTGGCCTACTGAGGGAAAGCAAAAGATAACAAAGAAAACTTTGGGGTCAATAGCCATAGAGAGAGACCACAGGAAATGAATGCATTTAGCCTCAAAAA
This sequence comes from Chaetophractus vellerosus, assembly GCA_004027955.1. NCBI lineage: Eukaryota > Metazoa > Chordata > Mammalia > Cingulata > Chlamyphoridae > Chaetophractus > Chaetophractus vellerosus. The sequence goes on from PVKH010003430.1 coordinate 12,857, forward strand.
GATAAGGTGAAGGGTGTATCAATCTCTTTGATTCTCAATTTCCTCTGCTCAGGTTCAGGAATCAAAAAACAAAGTGTGATCAAATCCTGCCATATACTAGGTGAGCAAACTTGGGCCAATTGATTAATTTCTCTGGGCCTCAATTCCTTTACCTGTAAAACATAAATAACTCTAGGAAATACATTACAACTATGGAAATTAAAAGTGCTAATGCTCTATGCTCGATACATCCTTGGCCTTCAATGAATGTAAGATTCTGCCATAGATGTGACAATGTCTACCTTAGCAGGGTTACTGTGAACCTTCTTTGAAAGTGACTTACACATAAACTATTAATATTACATATCTTTGTTCATAAAAACCTTCATGTAGATGATGAAGAATTTTTGGAATGAGAAGAAACGCCAAATGTAAACATGTTTAAACCAAACCAAAAAGAATTTAAATCACACTTTAGAAAAACATGATAACAACAATGGTTCTGAAATGATAGGATATACTCTTTAGTTGTTTTCTGCTTTGGAAATATATTATAGAATGCTGGAGTTGAGTTAAATAAAATCAATAAATATCAGGTGCAGATAGAAGAAATAGCATGTCAACTTAATTCTGCCAATACTACTGCTTCCTTGGAGAACGCTCAACCAGACTTATACTATAATTTTACTGTAGTGGCTTTACTTACAATAAACCTTACCTATACCAATGCGTGTGAAAGTGTGTGTGTGTGTGTGTGTATTTACTTTGGGAAAACATAAAGATCGGTCTCCAGAAACTATTTTCAGCTGGCCTTCCCTAACCAAGTCTCATTGATGTGACCAAAGATGTGTTATATGAGGTAGGCTAGTTTAGGAAAAGGGAAGACCAGTCTAAGACTGGGCAGAAAAACATGGCCACGAAGCATGTGGCCCTGGAGCCCTGCCTGGAAACCCCTGAGGGAGAGAGCGCCACCAAGGAGCCTGCTGGAAGGACCCCGTGAGAATCCTATTTGGAAGGAGATCTCATTTGGGGTCAAGGAAAAGCCCCAGATATCCTCAAGGGGCCTCATCAGTGGGCTCCCTGGAGAACTGATGGGAGGGATAATCAATCAGAACAGCAAACAGCTGGGGCCCCTCCCGGAATATTAGCAGGGGTAGGAATAATTAATAACTTAAGGTAACCACACAAGCCCAATCTTGCTCTCTCTGCCTAGAGGACCCCATATCAAATCTTGGTGCGCATTTCTGTCCTCTCCTACTTCTCATCAAGCTCTGTTCTTTCCCCCTGTTTGTCAATAAATTCTTTTTACTGACCTAACTAAACTGGTATGTTCTTAAATTCTTTTATGCAACATAGTCAAGAACCTAGAGGAATCCAACACTTCCCCAGCTTCATTATATACTAAGATCTAGCACAAAGTAACATCAGAGAAATTACAAGCCAACAAAAATATGTGTATTGTTATCGAAATTGTGAGGCTTGCAGCATTTTGAATTTTTCTGTTTCAACAGTTATTCTTTATTCAAAAACACTACAAGGCATTTTCTTTGGACCACATAGGATAGTTCATATTCTATTTTTTTATTCTCATAAATTATTTGTTAGAAGTCAAGGTCTAAAGTTCTATGAATATGCCTTGTTTCCTTTTATGCACACTTGTCTAAACCTCCAACTCCAAAAAAGGGAAAAGATGGAAAATGTATACCTAAATGCTTTACAGTTTTAAAGAATTGTTTGTTAAAACACTGATTGCATTTCTTAAGGTCCATGTGATATGTTTGGTTGGCTATATTTATGTGATTTCAGTAATTATGCTTGACAAAAATGTCCCAGAAATTAAAGATTGTGGCATAGGAAGTCTTGAATTAGAAGAATCATTCAGCTCTGTACATCTAGTTGATTGCGCTGCCAACAGATGGGCTTCGCGAAAGTTATTCCATTTGACACACTTTAATTCATTTAACAATGTGGACCTCTGCTTACTGGGTACTCAGAGCTGAGGGAATGTAAAGGAAATAGAGGTCATGATCCCAATCTTGGGAAACTTAAAATCTCTATAATGGATATTTTCTTTTCTAACAGTCAAGAAATGTAAATATGAAACAATAAAACAATTCAAGCCACTATATTTGGTGAAATGCCAAAAATGCATGATACAGAAAATAAGTGTAAAAGGACAGTTAATGTTAGTTCTTATTTTAAACTTGGGTGATTTAAGTCCATTTTTTAAAAATTTCTTTTAAAAAATCAGTAAAATATCTTTTATATAAATCATTAGTTTTGTTTTTACTGAAAAATGGATCTTAGCTAAATATTTGGTTTATAAACTTCTTTGGGAAAATATTCAATTTTGAATTATTAGACAAAAAACATTTTATCGCTACATTGGGAAACAAAAAGGACTTTTTCCTCTAGTTCATACTTGTGTGTAATTGAGAAGAGTAAAGGGAAAGAACATAAAGGAATTAAATGAACTCTTCTTGAATCTTCTTGATATTTATCATTTTATTACTTTCTGCTATGTTTTCACTTTTCACTATGAGAAAAATCTGAGATGTAAACCATCTATTTCTTCTGAACACATATTACCATGTCAGCAATTTGGCTTCCTGATTTCTGATATAAAAGAATTGCTAGAGGTTGAATTGATAGGTAGCAGGGGAGCAAATTGGTTTCTGGCTGTTTTTCTCAATGAGAATCATATTTCTTTTCAAAAGAGTATGTGAACCTTTGGCTTCTGTTTAATTTCATCAGCTTCCATGTCATGCTTTACTCAGTCTCACTAAAATCAAAGTCAACCTCTTCTATTGTGTTTGGTTCTTGTCAGATAAGAATGACAAGGAAGGACTCACTAGACCTCAAGTCTCCCTTTTCCATAAACAATCTCCACACCCCCCCCCCACACACACACACACTTCAAATACCAGGAGATGACTTTAAAACTTAATTCTTCAGTTTCTCCTCTATACCCACTCCTAAACTCCTCTCTGGGCTAATAAGTTCATTCCCAAAAAGATATCACTGTCCCAATATCTCAATAAGATATTACTGTATGGAAAATCCAAGTTCCTTTCACTCAAGGCATTAGATTTTAATTATGCTTCTTTAGAACAGGGACCTTGTCTGTCTCACTCACTCCTATGTTTTCAGTGTCTAGGGCTGTCTGTCTCACTCACTCCTATGTTTTCAGTGTCTAGGGCAGTGCCTGGCATGTAATATAGGCCAATAAATGTTTATTGAATGAATACATGCATCAAAGATAAAGACTTCAGCCAAAAGAGTTTGAACAATTAAAGGCATTAGGGGAAGGGATTTAATTTTTATCTTTTATTGTACAGGCTGCTTTCAATTCTACATTGATGTACATGTAGCATCCTCACCTACCAGCTGCCTGCCCCCACTTCCCCATCCTGATACTGAAGAGAAAACAGGAAACTCCTCTGCCGGGAATCTATATGCAGACATTAGAAACCCCTCTGGGAATACCAGCTATGCAGAATGTTGCAAAGACTAAGCTGCTAAACCTCTGAACTTTCCAACCCTACCATGTCTTAAGATTCTATGGATTTTAACCTTGAGCAGCACAGAAGGTACCTCTGTGGGGGTGAATGGGAATGACAAAGGCAAAGCAAATTTCAGCCCTTCCTAGAAGTACCTATATAGTTTTCTAATGAATACTTAATTAAATGACTCTGCTATACAAAGGAACAACACTGAGGCAGCGGATGTGGGATTTAAGCTTTTTGTATATCACTGACTCTTACTAAATTCAAGGCGCTTAAGGAAAGGAAATACCAAGAAATTTCACTGTTGATCCTCCCAGGTTGTACGAGGAACTCTTACCACTGTTGCGTAAGGAGCAGTAAACAGCCAGGGGACTAGCGGGCATTCAACAAAGCAATCTTTTATTACTGTACTGACTACTTGGTATTAAATTCCTCTGAGGCCCAACAGCAGGACCGCCAAGGAACAAAAAATATTAACATAAAATTATAGTATCTTCCGGCTCAGATTACAGTCATTTTAGCCAAGATTTCTTTTGCAGAATAAATGCTAATCTTGAGCGCCTATGTATACATATTGTTGAGTCCAAATTCTTAAACCTTCTACCTAAGCAGTTTTCAGTTAGCACCCCACACTCCTCCTGCCCACCTGCATTGTCTGGGAATTGACAGCAGGAGCTCTTAAATGAAACCATTTCACTCACACAATGGAAAGCCTTGAAGTCCGTGCATGTGTCGGCATCTGCTTTTGTAAAGGGGAGCACAGCATGTTTGTAAACATGTGGCATGGAAAGAAGATTTGGGCAATGACAGCAAGCCTGTGCCTTTCCCATCTCCTGCTTGTCTCTGTCATTATGTCGCCCTGGCAACTAAAGGGAGAAATAAACACTGAGAGAACAGCACTCGTTTTCCTTATTATAAGTCCAGAACTTGGCAAATAACATAAAATAAAAGGTTCCAATTGTTTTCTTGGTTGTGGAAAGTTTTTATTCCCCTGTCTTTTCTTCTCTACTCACTTACTTCCCTTCTTCCTTTTTTCCCAAACAAAGAGATGGGGACACGGGGAAGAAAAAGGTAAAGAGAGAAAACTCGTCAGTATTTTGATCTGCAAAGGACTGAACTGCATTGAGTTTATACAGGCAAAACATTTTAAAAAGATCACACAATGCTTGCAGAGATAAACTGAGAAAGCTTCACTTCCACGTCATCAAAAGTGGTGCATTTGGGTAGAACAGTGTTTCTTGGATGAGTTTTATTTATCATAAAGACAGAAAGAAGCAAGTTACAAATTCATTCCTTCAGTTGGCACTTGCTGCCCAGGAAGCACTATGCTGGACAAGGTCAATCTTATTTTATCCCTTGTGAAGTAGCATTTAGCTTATGGAGAACGAGAACATCAGAGAAGTGAAGTACAGTAACTTGCTCTTGGTCTCACCCTCTAGATTCAGGCTCAGATCTGTCTGACTCCTAAGCTGGTGTGTTCCCTGCACCATAATGTCCCCCACAATGAGAGTCTGAGCGAGAGTAGAGATAAAAGCACAGGAAATTTTAGGGGAGTAAACCAAAATAAGGAAATTGTCAGTGAGAAAATGGAACAATTAAGTACTTAACTGTTTTATTCACTGTTCTTTAAACACACACACACACAAACAGAAAAATCATGCATAAAATGCAGTTACTGTTCTTTTGATGAACAACAGTAAAAAAAAAATTAGTCAGAGACTGGTGCTTAATAAAGACCTTTTAAAATCTAGCACATATATTAGGCAATATGAAAAGGGTATTTAGGGAAAAATCAGCTGATCCATCTTTATCATTATATTCATAACATACAAAACAATTAGCAAAACCTTATTTTGGAGTGGTGATGTCCATATCTCTGTGTCATTGCGCACTTTCAACAATTATGACTCCCCAGACTTTATAGGATTACAGTGAGTCAGATTACAGTGAATCCATCATATACTGGCACATTCAGGTAAACCAAAACCATTCTTTTCATATCTTTGATTCAATGCAAAAACATACTACTTAGCCACTGTGGAAGACAGTTTGGTGGTTCCTCAGGAAGCTAAGTATAGAATTGCCATAAGACCCCACAAACATGCTACTAGGTGTACCCAGAGGAGCTGAAAGCAGGGATGTGAACAGACATTTGCACACTGATGTTCATAGAGGCATTATTCACAATTGCCAAAACAATCCAAGTCCCCATCAACTGATGAATGGATAAACAAAATGTGGTATATACATACGATGGAGTATTATTCAACTGTAAGAAAGAATGAAGCCCTGTTGCATGTGACAAGATGAATGAACCTTGAGGATATTATGTTGAGTGGAATAAGGCAGCCACAAAAGGACAAATATTGTATTGCCTCACTAATACATAAACTATTTATAACGAGCAGACTCTTGGAATTAAAATCTAAAGCATAGGTTACCAGGAGTTAGAATGAGGGACAAGAAGGGGGAGCTGATGCTTAATTTGTGTAGATTTTTAGTAAGGTTGATTGTAAATGCTTGGAAATGGATAGAGGTGATGGGAGCACATTATTGTAAGTATAATTAACAGTGATGAATTATGGGTGTGATAGTGGTTGAAAGGGGAAGTTCAGGGCCATGTATGTCACTGGAAGAAAAACTAGAAGATAAAACATGGGACTGTATAACATAGTGAAGCCTGTTGTGGAGGATGACTGTGGTTAATAGCACAAAGATAAGAATGTTCTTCAATGAACTAGAACAAGGGTACATCACAAATACAAAGGGTTAATGATAGACTGGTATATGGGGAAAAATAAACAACAAATACAAACTATGGAATATAGTTAGCAGTAAGATTGTAATAATCTTTCATCAATTGTAACAAAGGTATCATACCGATGCTAAGTGTCAATAATAGGGGACTTTAAGGGGTAGGAGATTTTTCTTTTTGGAGCAAAGAGAATGTTCTCAAATTGACTGTTGTGATGATGGCACAGCTCTGTGATTATACTGAGAACTATTGATTATGTACTTCGAATGGGTTGTATGATGTGTAAATAAAACTGTGTTTGAAAATATATTACTAATATGTATTTAACAATAAGACCTGGTTATTTTTCAAAGTTAAGATGAATTGCTAAAATGGCTACAGTTACATGCTCCATCTCATGGAAGCCCTGACTTAATAAATGACAACCAAAAAGAGTACTTCACATGCATACCAATTTCCTCTCAGTACATGTCCTCTCTTTGTCAGAAGTCCTTAAAGTTACCTTAAGCATTCTGATCTATGATAATTGCTGTTTGTACATTGTTACCATCTCAGGATTGCCTTCACATTCAGAAAATTGCTTAGATTTCTCATTTTGCTTGTCAAACATTCAAACATTTTATTAGCTAAACAGTCATTTTCTATACAACCTTGACTGTAGGTAATGCCTTCAAGGACACTGTTAAATATTTGAGATTTAACCTTCTATTAGAAATATATATATATATATATATATATATATATATATATATAGTCCATTCATAAAAATGTTTTCTTACTAGTATTAACATTAACATTTTTACTTCATATTGCTTCATTACATGTGTTGTTGAAATCAACCAACATCATTCATTATTTATTATGCAACAACATAATGCCTTTCAGGATATACCTTAATTTCTACCCATATTACTACTTAAATTTTAAATTAGTTTCTAGTTTTATTAGTTTGTTAAATTTAACAGACATGAATATACCATGATTTGCCCTTACTGAAGCAGGCTTCTTCCTGGAAGGAGCCCTAGTAATTTTCACAAGGTCATAGTAGTTTTGGAAATTTGCAATAGTAAGATATTTTTTTAACCATGATATATTAAGACGGCTGTCTCTTTCCAGTCCAACTCCCTCCCTTGTCCAGGGGCATTGGAATGGCCACAAACATGTTTGGAATCTCACTACGGGGAAGTTAAGCTAAAGGTATTTTTATTTTGGGTTTAGTGAAAACATATATGTGGTTCCCCATCACTTCTGTGTACAGGTAAGTAACTGCTAACCAACCGGATTCAGGGATGGCTTGCGGGAATCTTTGTAATGCTCCCTAACACAAAGGGTGATCCTTCAAAATCTTCATAACATTGTCAGGAATGACTTGTGGAGCTAAAAGAAACCTTTCTAAAGATTCTTGTTCAGCCATGCTCAAGCAAATAATAAATTATCTTCCTATTCTTTCCATAGCAAATTATATTACAAAATTATTGTGAGTATATAAAAAATTAGGGACAGACAATAAATTAATTAAAATATTATAGTCTTCCTTGCTTTATGATGTTTATTATATTTGCAACTTTGGAAAAAGTTGGAATTTGTTGTGATGATTTAATTCTTAATAAATATTTACATGTAGCTAAATTTTATTTGCAATTTTCATTATATTTTTCCTCAATTGTATAAGTCTCTGGACTTACAAAACCTAAATTCAATCCTACGTGATAGGAAACCAAAATTATTCAACTGATTTTCCTAAACATATTACATATTTTTTCTAAAAATACCACGTTTATTTCAAATAAATTCAGTTATCAAGAGTAATATTGCAAAGTTATATAATAATACTTATTATTATAATATAAAAGAGTACACAGGTTTATTTAATTGTTCCCTCTTTATTGTAAGTAGATTCTAAGATGTAGAACATCTAAATAGTTTCTCTTCATTTGGATATTTTGTTCTTTTGCTTCATTGTCTATCAAACTAAATCCAAGCAAATAGTTTAGGAATTTCAGGGAACTCAGTTCTGTTATCTATGGAATGACTGTAATGAATTAGATTGTCTGCTTTCTCTTTCTTCTGATCCTTTGGTTATGCATCTCTTTAGCTAAGAAGAAAGATACAATTACGCAAAACAGATAATACACAATTATATATCAATGTAATATGTATAATATATACATTATATTTTTACTTCAGACAGGCTTCCGACTTCTTTGTGGTTTAACTTTTCCAACCATAATGTGGAGCCATTATACATGCCTTACAGAGATGCTTAAAGGGTAAGTAATATAATACCTTTTGGAAAAAAAGGTAGCCCCAAAGAATGAGGTATTGTTATAAATGATGTGTCTTGAGCAAATTGGATTATTCCAGAATGGCTGTAGGTCCTTAGTTTCATGAATAATCCTTTAAAAGCAAAGAGATAAACCCCCTGGGTTAAGTTACAGTTTGATGAAATACTTGAAATGACCAAATTTGGAATTCAGATATTGTCATACTTAAAAGCCATGGAACAACTACTACTACCATTTCTTACACTTGTCCAGAATAATGTCTTATTACTCTGCCCTCCCTCTTTAAACTGAACCTGATTGGACTAAGCAACTTTTTACATAAGCCCTATAGGCATAACACATGTGTGACTGTTACCAGGTATAGGATATGTTTTCAGGTACACAGTTCAAAGCCTTAAATTTTTAGTAATTTCAAGTCTTTTGCACCCACCTAATATTTTTGTTAAAATAACAAAACAATGAACATTTTAAGCATTTTTATATTGATTATATATTATAAAAGAAAAGAAAAAAACTTCTAAATGAAAGTATATAGGTTAAATTTGTTAAATTTTTAATTAACTTTAATTCTTAGCAATCGTTGTTAGATTTAAGTCCTGTTTTAACTCATGTAGAGTTTTTACCTAATTAAAAGTCATTCATGGATATAGACACACTATGGACTCTCAGTGCTAGTATTTCAGTGCTTTAGAATAACCTTGAGATAGAAGTGCCCTTCACAGACAGCTTTCTCTAAATATTTAGGGGACACTTTTAAGTACCATTCACAGCTGGCCAGAGACAAGGTGTTAAATTGACTCCCTGGTTAGCTTCAGAGCGCTCTTAGTTTCACTCTGCCTAGTTTCCAAATCTTTACAGCTTTCTGCTCCATGCAGTTTGAGATTGAAAAGAAATATCTACTTCAGTTTATGAACTTCTCTTGGTGGCAAAGCCACTTGCCTAGATTCACCCAATCCTCCCTGAAGGTCTCTTTCCAATAGGGTGTTTGTTTTCTCTAATTTCTTCTCTGTTCCACCATTTGCCTATCCTTTAAAATTATCAATTGCTGTAAAAGTGAATATACACTACGGTACTTCCTTTTCTTTTGTAGTAAGTTCTAAAGACTTCTGCTGTTTTATAATTATTTCTTTCCCTAACTCTCCTGGCGCCAACTTACTTCTTAAAGGGACCTTAGATTTTTTCATAGTCTATACTTTTAAAATGACAGGATACTCAATTTTTGATGACTTTTATAGAAGTTTCCTCTTAGCTGAAGGGCCCATTGTCTAAATCAAAATGCAAATACAAAGACTCTATTGATAACCAGGAAAAGCATATTGCTAGAAATTGGTTAAATTCTACTGACAATGCAAGAGATTCCTACTGAATAAAATGGATATTCTGCTATGAAAATAGTTTTCCTTTTGTCTTGCCTGTTAAGTATTTATTGTTTTGACCAATCTTGGTAAGCAAAACACAGCTACAAATATGGATATAGCTTTCTTGGATGCGAACTCTTTTTCTGATATTTCCCTTACCTCCCATTTACAAAATTACGTGTTGCTTTATGGAGCTTCTGTGACACCGCTAACTTATTTCTCCAGGTAACTGGGGTCATTTATTCTAGCTCTGCTCCAGTAGCTTGAAAAGTCCCCATTTGGCCCCCAGGTATCTTCCTAATTAATGCAAGTACCAAACTCTTGAAGACCTATTGGAAGGCTCCTCTGATGTTTGACACTGCGGGCAAATCAGCAATGATGGAGCCTGGTTGCACCTCCTCAAACTACAAAGGCATTTTTTTCAGAAGATGAGCCAGTACTTAACTGGTATAGAACTTTCAAGGAATACCAGAAATAACCCTTAGCCTTTTGAGTTGGAAGAGATCTCTTATTTATATGAAGAGTCAAAGTCTATAACTAAAACCTTGTCTCGGGAAATTATCCCTGGAAGCTTACTGCATAGTATTTTTTAAAATATATTTTTAAAAATTCTTAATTGGAACAATCTTTAATGTGGATATTGAAAATGTGCTCTCCTGAAACTCATAAAGGAGCGATATCTCAAGTGGTATTCTTGTATTGACTCAAATAACCATGAGCACTGGCATAATCCTCATTACACTCCACTTAACAAACTAGCCAATTGCTTTTGAATAATGTCTTCACTTCAGGTAATCATGAATAATGCCATATATGTGTTTCTCTTCATGATTTTAATGAAAATTCCAGATTCAGAAATGTGGAGAGAAAGAAGCATGAGATGTGCCTGCTTTGGAGTTGTCCCTGCAGGTGAGCTCACATTTTATTGCTTTTGCTCCACCAGGTGAGAGCTGTGCTTCACATAAAGGGAGGCTCAGATTCTTTACCACTGCCACAGCCTCCCATCTCCCTATCCTGCATTACTCCTGATGCCAATCCATGCTTTATACTGCCACCAAGTTATCATATGACCGTATTAACTTGGTTATATCTTCAATTGTTCCCAGCTTCTTATAACAAGAACTCCAACCTCCTCAACCTGGTGCACAATCCTCATCCTGACCCTGGCTCCTTCCTGACTCCAGTTTATTTTCCAATGCACGTCCCTAGTACCCTGCACTGCCTAATCACTCTGCCCTCTCCACTCTGTCCTGTAATTCAAGTTGCTCTTATTTCTGAAATGCCTTTAATTCATAGATACCATTCAAGTATAAGTTCATATATTATGCAACATTTAAAAACTTTTGCAGGATGCCTGATAACAACTGTTTAAATATGTTTCGCCTTCTTTATAGCATCATAATCTTCTTGAGCACAGAACCTACTATATCTTAGCCATATTTACATGATCTTTTTCAACTCCCAAAACTGCTCCCCACCTAAGGCATAGCAAACAGTTTCACACAGTATTTTTACAATAATGGCTACTTAGTTGAATTATCATTGCATAGCTGTGACTGAAGGTGGCTTTTCTATATATTAATAAAAATAATTACTTTAGAGCACTGAATACATAAGAAATTAAAAAGCTTGTCTGTCAAGATTATGCATGTAAAACTTCTGTCAACTGATTCACCAAAAAGTACAGAAGTTTCTCTGAAAACGTAGAAGGCCTGATTGCTTGGAATATTTAAATGTCATGTCCTTTCAACTTGTTTATTTTTAACTACCAATGAAAATAATTGTAATGAGAAAGCTTGCACACACACATGCATGGTACCAAAATTTTAAAAAATTTAAAAAGGAGTACAGTGAAAATTAAGTCCACCCCTCACTCGTGTTCCCCATTTCTCCTTCCTAGAGGCAACCTTACCGGTTTCTTGTATATCTTTATATAAATACTTATTTAAAAAATAATCATAGTCTGTTTCTGTAATTCAAAATTACAATGTTGGGCCGGCTGGATAGCCCAGTGGATAGGGCACCGGCATACCACATGGGAGGCCCTGGGTTCGGTTCCCGGGGACCTCTCCTAGCGGGCAGACCACCTTGAGAATGGCAAGCCGCCATGGGTGGGCCAGAGCCGCCATGGGCAGGGCAAAAAGCTGCCACGGACAGGGCAAAGCCGCCACGGGCGGGGCAGGTTGCCCGTGAATGGAGCGCAGCCAGCCACCCGCGAACTGAGAGCCGGCCGTG
>PVKH010003431.1:0-24964 GCA_004027955.1 Chaetophractus vellerosus
TTCGTTGGTGTGGAACATTTGTTACAATTGATGATAGCACATTTTTATGATTGCACTGTTAACTAAAGGCCGTGGGTTTAATTTAGGGTTCACTATGTAATGTAATTCCATGGATTTTTAAATATTTTTATTCTGTTACCATATATAATCTAGCATTTTCCCTTTTAATCATATTCAGATTTATATTTCAGTGCTGTTAACTGCATTCACAATGTTATGCTACCATCACCACCATCCATTACTAAAACATTTCATCATTCCAAATAGAAACCCTCTACATTTTAAGACTTAAATTCCCAATTCCCTATCCCCTTTCCATCCCCTGGTAACCTATATTCTAGATTCTGACTCTATGAATTTGCTTATTCTAATTGTTACAAATCAGTGAAATCATACTATATTTGTCCTTTTGTGTCTGGTTTATTTCACTTGACATGAAGTCTTCAGGGTTCGTCCATGTTGTCTGATGTATCAGAACTTCATTCCTTTTTACAGCTGAATAATATTCCATGTGTGTCTATACCACATTTTATTTATCCATTCATTGGTTGATGTAAAGTTGTGTTGCTTCCATCCTTTGGTAATTGTGAATAATGCTGCTATGAACATTGGAGTGCAAATGTCTGAATTCCTGCTTTTCAGTTTTTGAGTATATACCTAGTAGCAGGATTGCCAGATCATATGGCACTTCTATACTTAGCTTTCTGAGGAACCACCAAACTGTCTTCCACAGCAGCTGCACCATTCACTATTCCCACCAGCAATGAATAAGTGTTCCTATTTCCCTGCATCTTCTCCAACACTTATTTTCCAGTTGTTTTAAAGATTTATTTATTTTATTACCTATCTCCCCTTCCCCCCGCTGCGGCGACACGCCGAGAGTGGTCACTGCGCAGGCACGGCTTTCCCCGCTTGTGGGCGGTCTCTGCGTCCGTTCACGGCCAGCGCTTGATTCAGTTCGCGGGTGGCTGGCTGCGCTCCATCCGCGGGCGACCTGCCCTGCCCGTGGCGGCTCTTGCCCTGTCCATGGCAGCTTCTTGCCCTGCCCACGGCGGCTTGCCATTCTCAAGGCGGTCTGCCCGCTAGGAGAGGTCCCCGGGAATCGAACCCAGGGCCTCCCATGTGGTATGCCGGCGCCCTATCCACTGGACTATCGAGCCAGCCCCTCCAGTTGTTTTATTAGCAGCCATTCTAATAGGTGTGAAATGGTATCTCATTGTGGCTTTGATTTGCATTTCCCTGATGGCTAATGAACCATCTTTTCATGTGCTTTCTGGCCATTTGTATATCTTCTTTGGAGAGATGTATGTTCTAGTATTTTGCCTACTTTTTTTATTGGGTTGTTTGTCTTTTTGTTGTAAAGTTGAAGTTTTTCTTCATATATACATGGTAATAATCCTTTATTGGATATGTGGTTTCCAAATATTTTCTCCCATTGTGTAGGTTGTCTTTTTACTTTCATGATAAAGTCCTTTGAGAACCAAAAGTTTTCTATTTTGATGTGGTCCCATTTATCTATTTTTCCTTTTGTTACTTGTGCTTTCGGGGTAAAGTCTAAGAAACCATTGCCTAACACAAGGTCCTGAAGATGCTTCCCTATGTTTTTCCTAGGAATTTGATAATTCTAGCTCTTATATTTAGGTCTTTGATACATTTTGAATTGGCTTTTGTATATGGTGTGAGGTAGGGGGTCCCCCTTATTTTTGCAGATGGCAATCTATTTTTCCCAGCACCATTTGTTGAAGAGACTGTTCTTTCCCACTTGAGTTGTCTTTGCCATCTTATAAAAAATCAGTTGGCCATAAATGTGAAGGTCAATTTCTGAGCTCTCAGTTCTATTCCATTGGTCTGTATGTCTGTCCTTGTGACAGTACCATTCTATTTTTATTGGGAGGTTTTGATTACTTAGTCTATTTATTGGATATTTGTCTTTTGAGATCTTCTATTTCTTCTTCTTGAGTCTGTATAGGTAGTTTGTGTGTTTCTAGAAATTTGTCTATGTCATCTGGGTAATCTAATTTGTTAGCATATAGCTGTTCACAATATTCTCTTATATTCCTTTTTGTTTCTGTGGGATTAGTATTAATCGTCATCCTTTCATTTCTGATTTTAGTCATTTTTATCCTTTCTCATTTTTTCCCTGTTTGTCTAGCTAAATGTTAGTCAATTTTAGGGCTCTTTTCAAAGAACCAACTCTTGGTTTTGCTCATTCATTGTTTTTATTATTCTCTATTTCATTTATCTCTGCTCTAGTCTTTATTTCCTTTCTTTTTCTCATTTTGGGTTTAGTTTGCTCTTCTTTTTGTAGATCTTCCTATTGTGAGATTAGGTCTCTGATTTGAGTTCTTTTGTCTTTTTTTTTTTAAAGATTTATTTTTTTAATTTATTATACATCCCCCCATTCTGCTTGTTCTTTGCTGTGTTCATTTTTCTTTGCGTTCCTCTGTGTCTGCTTGTCTCTCTCCGCTGGGGCGACCCGCTGAGTCAGCTCACCAGCGCAGCGGCCTGCCTGCTTGCGGGGGCTTGCCTTTGCCTGCAGGGGCTTGCCTTTGCCCGCAGCAGCATGCCCCACCAGTGGTGGTGTGCCCCACCCACGTTGGCTTGCCTTCTTGAGGTGGTCTGCCTGTTCGAGGAGGCCCCGGGGACCGAACCCAGGGCCTCCCATGTGGTAAACCGGTGCCCTATCAACTGGGCTACAGCTGGCCTCTCTTTTGTCTTTTTTAACATAAGCATTTAGAGCTATAAATTTGCCTCTCAGCAGTGCTTGTGCTGCATCTCATGAGTGGTGTTTTTTTTTTCTCACACTTTATTTTATTTTTATTTTATTTTTAAAAATTTTTTTAAAGATACATCAATTACATAAATGTTACATAAAAATTTTAGGGGTACCCATATGCCCCACCTCCCACTCATGAGTGTTTTTTAAAGATTGATTTATTTATTTCTTCCCCACCTCATTCTTTGCGCTTGCTGTCTGCTCTCTGTGTCTGTTCATTATGTGTCCTCTTTGCTAATCTTATTTTAGGAGATGCCAGGAACCGAAACCAGGACCTCCCATGTGGGAGGGAGGTACCCAATTGTTTGAGCCACATTCACTCCCTGCTTGTTGTGTCTCTCGTTGCATCTCTTCATTGCATCTCCTCATTGTGTCTTCTCGCTTGCTCATAAGTTTTTTTATGTTATGTTTTCTTTTTCATTTGCCTCAAGTTATGTCCTAATTTCCCTTGTGACTTCTTCTTTGACCCATTGGGTGTTTAAGGGTGCATTGTTTAACTTCCAGATATTTGTGAATTTTTCAGTTCCACTCTAGTTTCCAGGCTTCTGAAAGCTTTAAACAATAGGAATTTATTAGCTTACACTTTTGAGGCAGAGAAATATGTCCAAATCAAGGCATGATCAAGGCAATGCTTTCTTTCCAAAGACTGGCTAGGTAGCATTCTTTGACTTCTCTGACACATGGCAAGGCACATGGTGGTGTGTGCTGGTCTCTTCCTTCTCTTCTGGGTTTCATTCCTTTCAGCTTCTTGCTTTCATGGCTTTCTCTCTTTCTGTCCGTATTCATCCCATTTATAAAGGATTCCAGTAAGAGTATTAGGACCCACCCTGAACTATGCCTTAACTGAAGTAACTTCATCAAAAGTTTCTATTTATAAAATGTTTACACCCACAGGAATAGATTAGTTTTAAGAACATGATTTCCTGGGGTACATAGAGCTTCAAACCACCACATACCCTCTTCACGATTTCTAGCTTCATTCCTTCGTGGTCAGAAAAGATGCATTGTGTGATTTCAATATTTTTAAATTTATTGATCCATGTGCATTAGAGAAGAATGTGTATTTTGCTTCTGTTGGGTCAAATGTTCTATTTATGTCTGTTAGGTCTAGTTGGTTTATAGTCTTTTTCAAGTCTTCTATTTTCTCATTGATCTTCTCTGTCAATGTTCTATTCTTTATTGAAAGTGGTGTATTGAAGTCTTTTACTGTTAATTAGAACTGTCTTCTTTCTCCCTTCATATCTGTCACTATTTGCTTCATATATTTGGAGCGAGTTGATCTATAGTACATCATGGTATCACAGACCCAGGCACAATATAGATTCTCAGTAGATGACCACTTTATTACACAGCACAGAGGGTACAAAAGAGCAGGGAAAAAGGTCCCATCATGGCCAATCCCTGAGAGAGGACAGCTGCTTAGGTGAAGGTTGGTGGACGGCAGTTCTGCATATTTTATCTTAAATATGAGGAACCCTGTGCTACCCAAATATTAGGTGTTTATATATTCCAGGGGGAGTATAAAGCATGCATCAAGCAATGTCTGTGCAGAGTTTCTGCCCTGGCCAACAGCTAGGGCTACTTGTTCCTGATTTGGGGTTCAAGGTATGGTCAGGCCATTACATTTCTGAGTAACTTGTTTTTCAGGGTTGACTATGAAAAACAAGTTAACATCTCTTCTGGGCTGCAAAATTGAAACATACTGAAACATCACCATGCAAACAAGCAAGAGGGGGAAAGGAGGGTGATAGGTGAGGCTGGGAAGTGGCTGCTGACCATATCTGTGTCTTCCCCAGCAATATATTTTGGGACTCTGTCCTTAAATTGTTTTATAATTATTATGTCTTCCTGTTGATATGATCCCTTTTACAGTATAGCATATTGTTTCTCATAACAATAAAGTCTAATTTATCTGATATTACTCCAGTTCTCTTTTGGTTACTATTTGCATGGTACATATTTTTTCTATCCTTTTACATTTGACCTACTTGTGTCTTTTAATGTAAAGGGAGTCTCTTGTAAACAGCACAAAGTTTGGCCATACTTTTAAAAAAATCCTTTCTTCAATCTCTGCATTTTAACTGGAAAGTTTAATCTATTTACATTTAAAGTAACTACTGGTAATGTAGGACTTTCTTCTGCCATTTGCTATTTGGGGTTTGTAAGTCTTACAACTTTTTGTCCTGACTTTTTTATAGTATACCATTTTGTGTCCTTTCTCATTTCTTTCTGTATATTTTTCATATATTTTCTTTGTGTTTACCATGGGGCTTAAATTTCACATCCTAAATATATAACAGTTATACTTGATTTGATAACATTTTAACTTCAACAGCATATGCAATCTGTTCCTATGCCCTACTGCCCTCCTACCTTTTTGTGTACTTGTTACAAATTATCATCTTTATACATTTTTTTGTCCAAGACCATAGACTTATCATTACTATTTATGCATTTGTATTTTAGAACCTGTAAGAAGGAAGAAGTGGAGTTGTATACCAAAAAATATGAATCATTATTACCGACATTTGTATTTACCAGTAGTTACTTTTACTGGAGGGGTTTATTTCTTTATGTCACTGTAATCTACTGTCTGGTGTCTCTTCCTTTCAGTCTGAAGAATTCCTTTTAGCAGTTCTTGTAGAGCAGGCCTAGTGGTGATTTTGTTTATCAGTGAATCCTTTAAACTCTCCCTCATTTTTGAAAGACAGTCTTACCAGATATAAAGTTCTTCATTGGCAGTTAATTATTTTCTTTCAGCACTATAAATTGTTTCATCCCACTGCCTTCTTGCCTTCGTGGTTTCTGATGAGTAATAGACATTTAATCTTACTGGGACTCCCTTGTACGTCACTTGTTACCTTTCTTTTATAGCTTTTAGAACTCTCTCTCCTTGTCCTTGGCATTCTAAAGTTTTACTATTCTGTCAGGGTGTGGTTCTCTTCAAGTTTATGCTCTTTGGGGTTCATTGGGCTTCTTGTATTTTTTTATTTTTAAAGATTTTATTTTATTTATTTCCCCCACCCCCTCGTTGTTTTGCATTCACTGTGTCTGTTTGTTGTGTGTTGGTCTTCTCTTTTTGGGAGGCACTGGGAACCAAACCCAGGACCTCCTATGCGGGAGGGAGATGCCTAATCACCTGAGCCACTTCTGCTCCTTGCTTTGTTGCAT
This sequence comes from Chaetophractus vellerosus, assembly GCA_004027955.1. Lineage (NCBI taxonomy): Eukaryota > Metazoa > Chordata > Mammalia > Cingulata > Chlamyphoridae > Chaetophractus > Chaetophractus vellerosus. Next base: position 5,948 of record PVKH010003431.1, read on the forward strand.
CTCTCACTGTGTTTCCTCACTGTGTCTCTTGGTTGCATCATCTCACTGCGTCATCTTGCTTTGTGCCCGTCACATCAGCTCGCTATCTTGCATGTCTTATCCAGGAGACACCAGGAACCGAACTTGGATCTCCCATGTGGTAGACAGGAGCTCAGTCACCTGAGCTACATCCACTTCCCTGTTGGGCTTCTTGAATATGTATATTCATGTCTTTCATTAAATTTAGTAAGTTTTCTGTCATTATTTCTTTGGATATTCCTTCTGTTCTTTTCTCTCTTTCTTCTTCTGGTACTCCCATAATCCCTCTCTGCCTTTTCTGAGACTGTTTCTTGTCCTGGGCTTTTCCCTATCACGGCCATAATAATTCCCTGTTATAGAAATTTGTATGCCTACTCAGCTCCCTATGAAACAGACTTTCTCTCCCTCCTAGGTGTTCTATTGTATAACTTAATCCTTTGCTCCAGGCCACTTTTATTTAATTGTTTCTTACACTGCTTTAGCTGTGCACAAACTGCTTTTCCCTGCAGTAGAAATTCTGGGAGGATGAGCTAGAGACGAGTTTCCTTGTTCAGTATTTCAGGCTGCCACCTGATGGACTTGCAGTGACATACAGGTACCCCAGTATGTGCATAGGGATTTCTCTGCTCCTTCTGAAAACAGGTTAGGGATGCACAGTGGGAGTACAGTCTGACTTCACACCTTGCCGTGAACAGGTTGGGGAGGGGCTAGACAATTGCTCCAGGAGCTTCTCTTACCGTTTTTAATGCTGCATTTGCTCAGTGCTTGTCCAGTTAATTGAAACCCTTTAACTGTTTTCTGGAGTTTTAAGGAAGGTGGTTCTGCCTACTTTTGCTAGTTATTCAAAGATTCTGTGGAGGAATGGCACCCTGGAACACCTTAAGCTGCTATCTTGGTTGCACGAAAACCCTGCTGAAAGATTTTAAGCTAAAAGTTTATGTAACCGATTTGTAATGTAATGAAAGATGGCTTGGGAGATAATTAGCATGGCAAATAAATAAGAAGCTACTACAGTAATTCATTTAAATATACAAAAAGCTTAACCTTTAAGGTTCACATTTAATACTGAGGGAATTGTAAGTTTTTTAAAAAATTCTGAGTTGATCTTAGATCCTAACTGCAATTTATGATAGTCTATGAAAAATGCTTTTGTATCCCAAACAATTGGCTTAAAATGCACGTTTCATTGAGATAATTGATATTCACCTGCAACTGCAAGAAATAATAGATCCCTTGTATAATTTGGTCAGTTCTTTCCAATGGTAAAGTTTTACGAATCCATTGTGTAATATAAATTCCAGGATCTTGCTATTATTACAGTCACCAATGTCCTTTTAAAATGCAACCTTGTCCTAGGGTAGGAGCTACTTGGTTAAATGCTGAAACTTTCTATAAAATACACATAATAGTCTATATCAATTCTCTTTTTAACTGTGGCCTAAATATAGTTCTATTGGACCATAAGCACCCACTGTATTTCTCTTACTTGTTTTCCGGGTGCCTAGTATAGAGTGAGGCATTTGAGGCCCCAATACATAATTGTTGGATGAATGAGTAAAATGCCAAGAATACACACATGTACATGTGATATTTTCTTAGCATCACTGTTTTGTTTGCTGAGGCTTAAGGCCTTACTGACAATTCATAAAGTGCTTAACATTCATAAGCTTAGTCTAGCAAATGAAGTTAGACTTTAAGACAAAAGTGAAGCAACAGAAAGTGTACTATGTTGAGATATTTGTACCTTAATGTCTTTTCTCTCAAAATATGCTATGAAACTATTTAGGATTCTTTTTATTAAATAATATTACAAGGCTCTTGTCAAAAGTTTTTTTTCTACTGCTGTGGTCAAATGATTTTGGAAAGTACAGGTCTTACCAGTTTTAAAAAGCAGAGTCAGCCCGAGCTCTTTCATTCACATTGAATTTTATTACCATAAAATTTAGATATTTCCAGGTGTGATCCCTTCATTGAGGCCCACATGATTAAATCACTTAATATCACACAAAGCAGTTTACCGACTAGGACTTGGACGTCATTTTATGTTTAAATAATTTTGTGTAAAATTGAATTTGACTCATAGCAGACAGAATTAGCAATACAAAAAAAACAGCATAAACATTTTTCTAGTGTGTATATGTGTGTGTGTGTGTGTTTGTATGACTCTTCATCACAGTGATAATATGGATTTGGGGCTCTTTAGAAACCAGAGCAGCCATGTGATTAAATGTCCAGCAGTGATTGGTGTAATCACTTAAGGTATTGATCCTTAATATCTGTTTCACCAGCCAGCATGATATACATATCATGTTCAGTAATTCTTTTTGGTTTGTATTTATGGATGGCTAAGTATGTTAACACCATTTTGATTTCTTTAAAATCCTTACAGAGAAGGTGTGACTTGAATATAATACACTGAATTCAAGAAAATCGATGGACACCTAAAATTAACTTTGTCATAATTGAAGTTGTTGCATAAGTAAGTTTTTTTTTCTCCAGATATCCTGGATATCTTTTATAGGAGAAGAAGTTGATGGAATCTTTTGAAAGGTGTCACGAATAACTTTTCACAAAGGCCTAGATCTCCAAAAACATGTAAAAATTTTTAAAGATTACTAAGATCTGTGCACATGCTGGTGTTGTCCTATGCCTTAAACTCGCCAAGATTAATGCTAATCTTAGCTAATGTTAAATTGGTTTCAGTGACCATTTGTACAATGCCACTTAAAACTTCTTAAAACAACTCAGTTGTAATCTAGTGTCTGAATATGGGCACACATAAAACAGTGTGCTTCTGAAGGTATTTAAAATGATGTGGAAAAGTTTTTGCAGTTTTGATTGTTAGGTAAGTGTAATGAAATATATAACCAAGTTAAAAAGTGAGATTTTAGCCACTAACCTCCAGTATTCTATTATACAACCATCTTGGTGTCTGCTTTTAGAATCAAGAACTACATATGTTTTCTTAATTAATCATCAACAATAAATTTTTTGGGGGGCCGGCTGTATAGCCCAGTTGGTAGGGTGCCGGTTTACCACATGGGAGGCCCCGGGTTCGGTCCCCGGGCCTCCTCGAACGAGCAGACCGCCTCGAGAAGGCAAGCCAGCACGGGCGGGGCATGCTGCCACAGGCAAAAAGGCAAGCCCCTGCAAGCAAGGGCGAGCCCCCACGAGCAGGCGGGCTGCCACGCCAGTGAGCTGACTCGGCAGGTCCCCCCAGCAGGGGGAGACAAGCAGACACAGAGGAATGCAGAGAAAAATGAACACAGCAAGAACAAGCAAAAAGTGGGGGATGTATAATAAATAAATAAAAAATTAAAAAATTTAAAATAAATTTTTAAAATAACTTTTTTTCTTTATATTTTGCATCTCTTCAACTAGATTCTAAGCTCCTGGATGGCATTGCCTGCCTATCCTGTTCATATGTGTATCCTATGTCTGGCATATCCTAAATCATTTAGAGTTGTTGGCCCATCTTTCTAAAATTGCCCCATCCCATCTTTTGGACTTTCCAATGTCTTTCTTTCCCCTTTCGCTTTTCCTGACACCGTTAGAAACCTTGCTCTTTTTTGTTCTGTTTGAACATACCTCTTTGTAGTCTGATTGTTAATTGTTCTCCTTATCCAACTGATGAGCTCCTTGAGAATGGGAATATGATAGACTTATCTTTGTATACACATCACTGGACACAGTACTTTGTACATAAATGATGGTCAATAAGTGCAACTAAACATAATCTCTACATCAATAGTTGCATATTTGGAAGCTTTTAAAATATATTCTTTAATTTACCATACTGTAACAAATCCTGTGAACTTAATTGGAAATACAGTCATACAAATCTTCTTTCTTAATTAGGGAAAAATAAAACTATGGGTGCAAATGTACAAAGTGATTCTTTCCATAGGTTTATTGAAATATATTTTATATTTATTTTTACATATTTAAGCATAAAATAAGCACCTGGCCATATGGTGGTAAATGAAAAGGATTACGTTCATACATTTCCCTTAGCAAAATAGGGAAATATTTAAAAATATTTTAAAATAGTATTTAATCTTAGATATACTACGGAACTACTTCACCTCTGCTCATCTCCAAAAAAGTCAAATTGTATTATCTTAATATCTAGGAGTCATATAATTTGTATCCCTTAGTAGAGCACCCTAACAAACTGCATGTTACTGGTTGATCTAAAGGTAAAATTGGGTCAGGTGAAAATGAATTGGCAAGACTGTTTCTGGATAAAATATCCATTAGGAAAATATTGAATAATTCTGGTAGTTTTTTAAAGAAGTGTTTATGGGTGAATGATATTATATAATTTCAAGAAAGAGAAAAACGTATATTTTGGAGATAAACGTATATTTTGTTAGGAGATAATTCATGGTATATGATATTGAGAAATTCCCAAGGCTGTTCCTGGGAGTCAGGTGGTCTGCCTAGACAGAATGAGAGATCCCAGCGGCATCTGTCTTGTCTCTCTGCTTTGTCCTTACCCCATTAGCCTCTGAACCAAATTCAGTCTACATTCACCTTTAACCATGGGCTGATGGCATAAAACAGCGTAGAAATGACGTGATTACTTGAGACACAAGGTGTCTACCTGCTATAGAGGGAACACATAGGAGCAATAATGGCTAAAGAGATTTTTTATACAATTTGTGATTTCAGTGCCATCAGTTTCATGTTCTAGACCCCTCCACATTAACCCCCTCATCACTGCCCCCTCTTTTTCAAGAAAGTGCCGTGATGTCTTTCAGTTGTGCCCCTACTCAGAAGAAGTTTACATGTGTCTTTTGCAGTTCAGTCTTGCCTGGGGTTAGCACCCTTACTTATTCTGGTGGGTAGAGTTGCCTTGGTAAGTATAACTTACATATACAAAGTCTAGTATTTATTTCATATGGGATGGACCAGTTGACAGTTTAGTTTCTTTCTCAGAGAACTCTTTAAAGATGCTACAGAATAGAATGGCTATGTGGCTTTTTATCTGAAATTGAACTTGGTTTATACATTCTCAATATCCACTCTGTAAAAATGATATCTTTAGAATTTTACTGATATGTTATATTGGGCAAGAAGTACTTCATATTGCCTCCCATTATTTTAGTATATGAGTAATTTAATTTTAGGTAAGAGTGTTTATTTAGTATATTTTTTCATTGTAGTAAATTTGTAGGATATAAACACATGTAAATGCTGTTTGTTTTGAAATTAGTAAGAGTATTATATTTTACTATAATTTTAATATGCTTCTGAGAAATTTCAAGTTACCACTAACCTGAATTTTGCTGATCTAACTAAATAGGAGTTTATGAACCACTTGACTCTTCAGGGTCCAAAGGATGTCTGAAGGCTTATCTGCTTTCTAAGCCCTGGAAGACCTTTGTGCATTTTCCTTCATCTGTAAAATAGAGCTTTAGTAATAGGTACCTACATCACTGGGATATTGGAAGGAATCAATGAGTTAATACATGTGAAATGCTCAGACAAGTGCCTGGAACATAAGTGTTCAATAATTATTAGCTGACATAATTATTAATTTTTTGTATTATGTAGCAATTGAAAACATTCTGTAACTACACTTGATATAGCAAATAAATTTTATTCAGCTGAAATTCAAGATCTGTTTTTTCACATCCATATATTGGGAAGGGACTAGTTCATTGAATTAATAGAGGGGTGTTTTTGAATCTGTGCCAGGGAGTATACTTACTAGGCACTTTGGATAATACAAGATCTTTTCCTTTAAGAAACTTATTTAAAATATGTAATGTAAGATAGTGGGAGACATGGCATATAAATAAGTGGCTAAACTATGCCTAGATATGGTATAGGAAATTGACCTCTTTGGGCTCAGTGAATCGTACATATACTTTGTACCAAATTGTACAAGTGCATGTTTTGTTCTTGAACAGGTTTCTGCATGTTTGTACTGAGCTTGGTGAAGAAACATTATCGTCTGCAGTTTTATATGGTGTGTATTAATCATTATTCTCTAGTCACTATCTGTAACAAAAATCTTTACCTTTACTTTTTTTCTGTCGTGAGAAGATAATCTACTAGTTGATGTTTTGCCTGAATGTGAGGGGTACTTTAATTTACGATGACTGTTAAATACAAAATGCTGAAGTTTAAATGTTTTTGAGGATTTTATAATTTTAACTTTTTTTCAAAGTTGCTTGAAAACTTTTTCTGTGAATATTTTCTAAGTCTATAAAATTAAAATGAAAGTTTTAGGATGTCTTCAATTTATAGAAATGTGAAGAGCTTTCATGTTCTCCTGGTCAGTAAGTCTGGGAAACATCTACTATATCCTTCTATGGGAAGTAACTATAATTACTTGTTCCTAGCATGAGCTTAAAGCAGGAAGCAGAGCCTGTGTTTTCTTGATAGCTATGGTTAGTCATAGAATTGCATAATTCTTTTTGGCTCAGGAATTTTGTTCAGTGTATCACATGAAGTTTATCACTATACCTGATGAACTTTTCTTGTTTCCTTAAAATGTAACTAATTATAAGTCTAACATGCAGTGTGGTATTTAGATCTGTGAATACTAGTTAGTATGTTACAAAATAAGAAATACTAATAGTATTTAGATCTGTGAATTCATATACCAGTAAAGTTCATTGTTAGATGAATATATTCCCTATACTTTAGGCCTCACTTTGATCCACTGCGAAATTGTAGTATTTTTTACATTTCTAATTTCCGGGGATCTGAGTGTGGAAAATTCTTAATGTAAATCTCACTATAATCAAGACAAATTATGAATAATAGAATTTAGTATGAAAATGTAAATGGTGCCTCCTGGAAAAAATACTTTATGCATTTTGAAGCAATCAGAGTAAAAGAGAACTGGACCTTTTAGGCAGATTAAAAATAAAATACAACAAAGCAACCAATATAGTATTGTGCTTTTTAAAATTTGAAAACAAATTTATTATGAACTAAAATTGAATATTTTATTATTTGAACTAAAATTCAAAGAATTTTGAAGTCATTTTATAACATCCATTCAAGATATGAGACATAGAAACAGTTTCTTTTTCTTCACATTCTCCTCTTAAAGATGATGCTAAAAAAGGTCATTGATGTGGCCCATCTCTCAAGTTAGATGAAATGTAGAGGAGTTTGAAAATTTGAAATTGAATATTGTCATTGAGCAAACTATGAAGATCAACTTTCAAGTATGAAAAGATGGAATTTAAGGGTAATTCAACCTTGCTGATTTGAATCATTTGAAATTAGAATGAAGTCTTTATGCAGAAAAGTCACCATAATGAACTTCAAAAGAAAAAGTTTTTTACCATTTTTAATAACTGCAGAATGTAGCCAGTTTAAGAAAAATGCTCCTTTCTGTAAGTGCCTAAACACCATAATTTTCTCATTATCATTTTAATCTTATGACTCAAGATTATGGTTTACTTTTTATGTTTGTTTTTTAGGTGGATAATATATCTCAGTGTTATTAGCCTTCCATTTGTGTGTGCTTTTGTAAAGGTTTTTATTGTTCTAAGGTTCCAGTAAGCAACAAAATGAATAAAATTTACTAACTGCATTTATTTTATATGACCTCTTACAAATTTTGACGAAAGATTGTGTTAGAAATTTGTGTTTCAAAATTGCTCTTGCTTCTTTAGCTGTGCTGAACATTTGTGTTCACTAATTTTTGTGTTGTTGGGCTATTAACAGTTCGCATGGACTCATGTCACTTTACTGATAACTGTTACTCAGTCACATCTTGTCATCCAAAATCTGTTTGAAGGCATGATATGGTAAGGGGACAGTATTATGCTGCTTTATATTTATGATGTCCTAGTACTTTTTAAAGCTTTTTAACATTGGACAGTGTCTTCCAGATTTCTACTAAAATGTGCTTTATGTTGTCACTCTATTCCATTAAAATGCCTTACTGATTTTTGCTTACTATTTGACAACTGAAGGCAAAGTGCTGTGTTAACAACTGGAAACCTTTCTTATTCCAAATCAAATGCAGAAAGTTCTTATGAAAGCACCCAGTAATTATATTTTGAGGATTTTAGGAAGCGGATGTAGCTCAAATGGACGAGTGCCCGCTTCCCATGTACAAGGTGCCAGGTTTGTTTCCCAGTACCTCCTAAAAACAAACAAGCAAGCAAATGGAAAAAAACATCTCTCACTTGGGAGCAGACGTAGCTCAGTGATTGAGCACTTGCTTCCCATGTACGAGGTCCTGAGTTCAATCCCTGGTGCCTCCTTAAAAAAAAACAAACAAAAAAACCTTATGTGACTTTTTACAAAGTATAGACTTTAAAAGGAATGTATTATTTATGTGGAATGCAAAATGAACACAATAGGTTTACTTGCTAGCAAACAGTGTGCTGGAAGTGCATTTTCTCTAGCTGAAAGCTGGGCAAGTTCTACTCTGCTCTAATGTAGGAGTAGGTTTCCAAATTTACAATATATGGAGTTGTTTGCTCTATAGCAGTGGCTTGCAGATTCATTAGCATTGGTTAGAGTAGAGGAAAAGCTTAAGATTAAATATATCTGACCACATTTTCTCCACATTCCTTTTAAAACCATTTATTAAAATCTTTTACAGTTGACAGGTTTTGTCAAGATTAATTTATTCCCTGTTGACAGCTTTTTTTTTTCTTAACCAAGATTTTATGTGTACATGTGAACAACTGGAATAATTTTAAGATTGCTTTCCATATACAAACTTTCTGCTGAAATTAGTAGGTTCTATACATTAGTAGGGTTCAATGCAGCCATAAGCTGAGATAGAATTAAAATTGATCATTTTGCCTGAAAGAGAAATTGTATTAAGAACTTGGTATAAATTTATCAGATCTTACTCTGTGTAAGCAAGTAACTCGTTTCTATTTTAAAAGACTGCTTTTAGTAAGATATGCTTTTAATCTGATTTGTTTTACCTTTTATACTATAATAATTTGTTTCTCATAAAACTGAAATTTAAATGTCTGTAACTACAGAGATTATTTCATATTTTCCTTAGCAATATTATCTTGCATTTCAGTTTATTATAGATTTTGCTCTGCTTAATTGCTAAATGGGCAAATTTGGTTGACATTTATTATTTCCACTGATATCATGGCAAGTGTTAGGTCCTGGACTAGGCTGCAGTTATAATCCAAAGGGTTGTTGCATTGGTTCATTATGAATTCATATTTACATGAATATTTACCACTTAATCATATGGATTTTTTTTCTGCTGATTTTTTTAAAGGTTCCTTGTTCCAATATCAAGTGTTATCTGCAATGACATAACTGCTTACCTTTTTGGATTTTTTTTTGGGAGGACTCCATTAATTAAGGTAATGGAAAAATATTACAAGCAAGCCCCTACTATAGCCTTAAAGATTAGTCACTGCAGAAAATTTCCAGCAATTTGGTGCTGTTGCACATTTTTGATTTCTGAGATGCCTAGATTTTCTTTAGCAGCCACAGGGCAGGAGCAGTTAGCCAACAATTCCATCTGTGTTCTCCATCAAATATTCTATTAGCTCCTCAAAAAGTACTTGACTCCACCGGCCACCGGTTTCCCTCAGCAAGGCTCTTCCATCTTTCTGCTGGTTTCTTTTCCTTAGCTCTTAAGCAGTTAGTTCTGCAGCCCCCTCCCAACACTCTATAAACAAGCATTTACCTTTTTTCCCTTAGCACTTGTAATTTTTATTTTATACCTATCAAAAGAGTTCTTCTTTACTTAGATGAATTTTAGTATATATTTGTTGTAAACAAGCCTTTCTTGACCCTCTTCTCTCAAGCTATCTCATCTATCCCCTCCTCTGGCAAACTTTTGGAAAGAGAAAGTTACACATACTCATCTCTCATTTGTAAAAATGTCACACCCAAACTCATTTCAAAAAAGACTTTGAGGTCCTAAATAAAATTGTGATAAAACATAAGTAACAATGTGAGGTTAAGACAAAAGAAAGTACACATGTGCAGACGGTTAATGTTGCTTTACCTAAAATTTTGTTCTGTGTACAGACAGTGGAGGCAAAGAAGGAAATATAAGTTGTATAATTCTCCTTATTCCGAAGAAAGAAGCAACTGTATTCCTCATGGAAAGGAAAACATTTTCTAGAATTGGTTTCTTAAAAATAGTTTTTTATGTCAGTGCTTCAGCTAGGACTCACTCAGTCCACATAGTGGGCAGTCTTTAATAATACTCCCGCAAGTAATATATTAATTGGCTATTTTCATGTTGTTATGTGAAGGCTAATGTTGGAGGGCCTGAGACAGCTGCTCAGATATAAAACCTTCTCTTGTTGAGAGTGATATAGGGTGATTTAGCATTCCCACAGGAATGCATGGACTGCCTGTCCTTCCAAAAACCTCCCATAAACTCTCTTCCACATAGGAGTCCAATACACAGCATCAGGCTGGCTATAGGGATACAGGCAAGCCAAGCTATATATTTTAAAAATGTTTCTAAAGCAGCTCCAGCACAAGAAGAGTAAGAGATTAAGTACTCAAGAGGTTTACACCAGCTGAGAAGTTTTAGGCTGAGAAAGCCTTCGAAGAGGCTCTTACAGCTGTGGAAGTATCTTGGTGTCAGATTTTGACACTAGCATTCTGGTGAATCTACCAGGATGGATTAGTTGTATAACATAACCAGGTGTAATTAAGCAAGTTAATCCCTAAATGGGAATTTTGGATATGAATCCATTTAATTTGATAAGATAACTTTAAATAGTCATTAGGCACTTCTGAGTTCCACTCCTACTTCACGGCAATGACACCGAATTATCCTAGGAAACAATTATCCATCCCATCTCTGTGGCAGAATTGTCAGACTTGTCAATAAACTGTTTCTGCCAACCGTTTTGGCTTTGGGCCTTATGAACCTCAGGACAAGAGGTCTATAAAAAGCTCCTGTAACTGGTTTCATCCTCAGAAACTTCTCTCTGCTATTTGGCTTCTGTCCTATTTTTCCACTGAAATAATCATCACGAAGGTCACACGTGATCTCCTGATGACCAAATCCTCCTACACATCTCAGTCCTTATCTTATAGGACATCTCTGGGGCAGTTACCTCTTGCCCCTTCATCAAAGTTCCAATCTTCCCTCCAGATTTTTCTCCCTGAATGCCTGCCCCATTGACTGAGAGAAAATAGCCTGAATCTGAAACAGCATCTCTTCATAGAAGCACAGCATGTTCCTTTCTTCATGGAGACAGACATGGATTGTAACCCAGGGGAGAAGGTGCAGTGTCTGGGGCTATGGAGTATCTTACCATTTCAGAAAGGGATCCGTGTGTGTCTGTGTAGCCTGTTGGGAATATATGAAAATCTAGTGTGTTACAGTGTCCATTTCTTGTGGTACTCATTCTGCTTTTGGTCAGGAGCAGGTCAGCACAGACAACATGTTCTTGGAATGAATATATCTCATGTTTATTCCAAGAACTGGACTATTATGGGAGTTTATGTAAGCATGAAAGTCATAGGATAGGGGAGCGGATGTAGCTCACGTGGTTGAGTGCCTGCCTCCCATGCATGAGGTTCTGGGTTTGATCCCCTTTACCTCCTAAAAATGAAACAAATGAAAAAATCAACCCTCATTGGGGAGCAGATGTAACTCAGTGGTTGAGCGCCTGCTTCCCATGTACAATGTCCTGGGTTCAATTCCTGGTACCTCTGACAAAAAAAAAAGTCATAGGTAAATTATTTCAGGTTAGATTTTATAGTCCTTTTGAAGAGACAAACAAATAAAATTAAGCCATTTTACAAAAACAGACAGATATTCACAGCTTGCCAAATGTTTGAGCACCTACTGTGTGTTAGGTACTAATAGAGGGATTTGCACAAGTTAATCAGGACCATGGAATGAAGGAAAAAGTGTTTCAGTGCCATTCCAATAAGAAAAAAGTAAGGAGGAATTGCAAAGTATTGAGGGAACTCCTTGAACAGAGTTTGCATATGTTTGTGTGTATTTCGTGAGTGCAGTAACTCTTCTTAATTTTATTTGGCCTTTTTTAGTTGTCTCCTAAAAAGACTTGGGAAGGATTCATTGGCGGTTTCTTTTCCACAGTCGTGTTTGGATTCATTGTGAGTTTTACTAGGATTTTTATTTTATTTATATTTTGAAAGATAATGGTAGCAAGTTTTAGTCTATTCTAAACCTAAAATAATTAAACCACAAGATGCCAGTAATGTATTTAACTGAAATCTAAACAGAACTTCTTTACCCCAGTAGCACGCCACCCTGGCTGCATATGAGACTCTTTACCTGGGGAGCTTAAACAAAATCTATGCCCCAACCCTATTCCAGACCACTTAAATCAAAATGAGATGGGGCTTGAGATTGGTATGTTTGAAAACTCCCTCAGGTGATTCTAATGTGCAGCCAGGCTTGAGACCTGCTGCTGTGCTGTTCTGATTCGGCAGTTCCTAATGGCTGTTCTGCCTTGACACAGGTGCCAGGACAGGTGGCAGCTTTGAGTAACAGCAGAGAATGTAAATGATGTGGAAGAGCTCTGCCTCCTTACCACATGGTGGCCCCTTAGCTTAGTGGGTGGTTGCTGTGAGCCCAACTTGCAAGAAAAGTCCGTTAATTATAAGTCATTAACGTTCACTTTTACCCATGAATAATGGACATTTGCTCATACATTAAACATTAGCTTACAGTTATGGGATTTAGGTTTTTATTAAATAGTGTCTGGTGAGAATCAATAAGGGTGTAGTTAAATGGCTAGGCATAAGAGAAATATGTAAAAAGATATATTCCTGTTAGAAAATTTAAGTTTTAAGAGGCTAGTCCCTGACAATTCTAATTTACACTCTGTACCCAAATATAGAGTAACTAGTAACAGCGTGAAGCTTTGAGAGGGAGCAAACATACAAATAAATGGAAATGTGCCATGTCCCTGGGTGGGAAAACCACCATAATTCCTCAGTTTAATTTATAAACGTAGTTCATACTCGATTAAATTCCAGAGTTTCTTTGTAAGGATACTGATGAGCTTATAATTGAGAAATAGGATAATGGATCCGGTCTCATCCAGTGTTTATACATTACAAATCAAGAATAATGAAAATATTATGTTTATTAATGCTGTAAGAATCTGACATTATTAAATACTAATTTAGAAATACTAGAAGAATAGCCATATTATTGGAAAAAAATAACTCATAAGAATGTAATGTATGACATAATAAGGAGGTGAATTATATTTTTAATACGTGGTTTCGAGGAAGCTAGCTGTTTGGAAGCAAAATCAGTTTATGCCCATTCACAGTCTCATATTTGCATTTTTATTAACCGTTCTTGAGCACAATAATAGAGTGAATGGCTGCAACGGAAAAAGAAAAGGAAAAGAGAATAAACTGTTGTCCAGCAATTTAAATAATGGGATGTTGTTCTACTTCCATGGCTGAGTACAGATATTTAAAAATCACAATAATGTGACCAGGGAAAGAATAATTTACTCGAAGTTTTCCGGGTTGGCTAAGAACAACAACAATGTTCTTCACCTCTATTATTTTGTATAATTTTCTTAGTAATTTTGAATCACTGATTAATCATTAACTGGCTAATATAAGCTTGTATAAAATAAACTTCAGTCCTTTAATCTCCTGTATCTTCCTAACTTCTGGCTACCGCTAACGTTAATTATGCGTGTTTTTAAAAAGCAAACTCTTGCTCTAATGCTTGTCTATAAATGTTCAAGTCAGCTTCTGTCTTCCCTCCTTCCCTTTTATGTGACCATACAGAGGTTACAATCTTATTTATTTCAACTCTTTAGTATTTTAAACCCTTTCAAGTCTTTTACTGGAACAGTTATGACTGTATAAGTTTGAAAATACATAGTAGGACTTTAATACAAAGAAACAGGCCTTCTATCTCAGGCCTTCCTGATACACAACTTAAAAAGTTTATTTTTCAGTCAGTGTTTCATGAACTCCTGTTTTGATATTCAGGCTGCCTATCTGCTGTCCAAATACCAGTACTTTGTCTGCCCAGTGGAATACCGAAGCGACGTCAACTCCTTTGTTACGGAATGTAAACCCTCAGAACTTTTCCAACTTCAGAGTTATTCATTGCCTCCCTTTCTAAAGGCAGTGTTGAGGCAGGTAAGCATAGAAGTTCAAGGTAAACATGATTAGGGGTCCCTCCCCCTAAAAATGAAGTTTCATTTAAAAATAGGATTAAGATTTTTACAAGAAATCCATTTATGCAGAACTTTTAACTTTATTAAACAGAAGTGGCTTTTAGTGTCAGCTTATTATTCACAACATATTTTGAGCCCTTTTGTGACCTCTTTTGTTGAACATAAAATGAATATTTCTATTGCAAATCACTTCCCTTCTAGGAATTTATTTGCCTAGAAGTTTAGATATTGATGGTAATTTATCATATATTGGTATTGAAATCATTTTCCGTAGTCCTTAGATTTTTGGAAATCAAGTTGAGTAGAATGAGCTTTACATGTAATTGATATGAATTGACTCAATTTTGAAACTTAATTAGATTTCACCAACTCAAAGATTCATTTTTAGGGAACTTTTACTAGTACAGAAAGCAGTGCTTTTTCAAAACTGAAGAATGTTGAAACCTTTTTAAACTAAAATACATAATATTTGAGAAGTAGGAATCAACAAATTATTTCTCTTGAGTGCTCAATATGTGGACTCCAAGAAGTTTTTTCAATATCCGAGCTATGTTACCTATTATAGAACTTTAGAAACTGCCTCCCTTTGATTAGGTCCAAGGCTTTTGCTTTGAGAACAGGTCCAAAGATTGGTATTTCCAATCATCTTTCTTGAACCACACCCCACCCATTCTGCACTGCCTACAATTTGTAGTTTCAGTTTATTAAAGTGGAGCAAGAACTAAGAGTTACAAAATAATTTGACCGCAGAATCTCAAATTTTGACCCCTTCTCCAAATCTTTTATGGTTGTCTTGCTGATGCTCATTTTGATAACCTTCTTTCAGTAACTTACTTTTGGTGTTTCCAAAGTAAAAAGAACAGCTTTTCCATCATTTCATCATGCATAGAGTTAAATAAAATGCAGAATTAAGATAAAGTGCATAATTACCAAAACAAGCACTACTGGTAAAAATGAGTTTAGAAACTAACTCAACTAATTCTTGCTGTGTCTACGGCTCAACTGGTAGAAGCAGAAGTGCCTAAAATGAACTAAAAAGTAGCTTAGTACCTGCAAGATTAGAGTATACTGAGTGTCTTTTTTCCATACCTGTCCAGGGGGAATGGAGCATGTTGGCTAAGTAGAGCATGGTAATGAGAGCTCACAATATATTTCCACCCGCCTCTCCATGATCACATTTGTGAAATTAACAAAAGTGTGGTATTTGCTTTCACTTACTGTTTATATCCTATTTCTTATATCAGGTGGCATGTTCAAGTATAATTTCAGTGTAATTCTCCTTACGCTCCCTTATTTCTCCCCCTCCTTTAGGAAACAGTGAGCTTGTATCCTTTCCAAATACACAGCATTGCTCTCTCAACATTCGCATCTTTAATTGGCCCGTTTGGAGGCTTCTTTGCCAGTGGATTCAAAAGAGCTTTCAAGATCAAGGTGTGTGCTTTGATTTGTTGTTACGTTATTAGAGGATATAATTTGAGAATGGAATTTAGATGGTTCTCTATTGGTCTCACACACATTAAACCTCCAGGCAAAAAGGTTTTATATCCTCACAGAAATGCTTCCTGGTTGACTTAAGTGTTTTGGTTCAATATCGTTTCCTGTTAGGTTTTGTTAGATCCCCGTGTTTTGTTAGACCATCCTAAAGTGACATGTGTCTGCCCTATTATCTCAGCCTCCCTCCCGTGCCTTCAGTAAGTAAGGTTGAAAATTACACCCTTGGAGTGTTAAAAAGCAGCGATTGAAGGTGGGGTGGTCAGGGAAGGCCTCTGTGAGGAGGTAGCATTTGAGCAGAGATCTGAAAAAAGGAGAAAAATATGCACGTGGAGAGATCTGGGGAAGGGAGTTCCAGCAGGTGCAGAGGAGCTGAGGAGTTTGGCCTGTTTGTGGAGGATCAAGAGTAATGTGGCTGAGCTGGAGAAAAGATGAGATGGCAGAGAATGGTAGGGCCAGACCATGTAGGGTCCTGGAGGTCAGGGAAATAAGTTTATTAAGTCATTGAGCACCTGCAATGGATAAGCTGTTATGTCAGGTGGAATGCAATGTACAAAGATACGTAAGATGTTGGCCCTGTTCTGAAGATGCTCACCACCTACTAGGGGAGATAACACGTGTCCACAAAGAACTACAGCAGTGCAGCAGCATGTGGTGAGTGTCTTGCTGGGGTTGCTAACAGCAGGGCAGAATTCCGTTACTGTGGCTTTCTTGTGATTCAATTAGTAGAGAAAGGAAGGAAATAAGTCAGCAAAAATTATCTATTTTTTTACCAAAGAAAATAGATAATTTCAATAATTGTTTTAAACAGAGACATGTTATATTTAAAATGGTATTTTTTATTGTTTTATTTTTGAAGCAGCTTTAGATTACATAAATGTTACATAAAAAATATAGGGGATTCCGATATGCCCCACCCCTGCCCCTCCCACACTTTCCCCCATTAACAGCATCTTTCATTAGTGTGGTACATTTGTTACAATTTTTTTTTTAAAGATTTATTTATTTTATTACATATCTCCCCTTCCCCCCTGCTGCGGGGACGCGCCGAGACTGGTCACTGCACAGGCGTGGCTTTCCCTGCTTGTGGGTGGCTTCTGCTTCCATTCACGGGCAGCTTTCAGTTCGCGGGTGGCTGGCTGCGCTCCATTCGCGGGCGACCTGCCCTGCCCGTGGCGGCTTTTTGCCCTGCCCACGGTGGCTCTGGCCCGCCCATGGCGGCTTGCCATTCTCAAGGCGGTCTGCCCGCTAGGAGAGGTCCCCGGGAACCGAACCCAGGGCCTCCCATGTGGTATGCCGGCGCCCTATCCACTGGGCTATCGAGCCGGCCCCCATTTGTTACAATTGACAAACACAGATTGAAGCATTGCTGCTAACTGTGGACCATAGTTCACATTATAGTTTACACTCTGCCCTGTACAATTTTATAGTTTTTGACAAAATGTATAATGGCCTGTATCCGTCATTGCAATGTCATGCAGGACAATTCCAGTGTCCCAAAAATGCCCCATGTTAGACCTATTCTTCCTTCTCCCACCCCTCAGAACCTCTGGTGGCCACTGCCTTTATATCAATGATAAAAGTTCTTCCATTCTTAGAATAATAATGCCTATAATAGAATAATAATTTTTTTTCATGGTCTCCAATCTAAGGTTGATTTTTGAATGCGGAGATAGTTTGCATGTTTGGAGTGAAGGTGTTTGAATTATTTGAATTGCTTTTGGATTGTTTGAATTTCATGTTTGAACTGCTGTTAAATTTTAGGTGTTTTTAGGTTGCTCACATGAACTAGACAAGCACTTAGTCATTTCCATTTCCTGGATGCTCAGCTAAATGGTCGTGTCTGTACAGAGTCAATTTACGGAGACCCACCAACCATTTGGCCATTTAATAAACTAATGTGTCCCAAATGATCTCTCTGTTCTGATTTTCTTTTTTTCCCTGAGAAAAAAAGAAGAAATCTCTATCATAGTAGTAAAGTATGTTTATTTCACAGTAAGAACTTATTGTTTAATGGGTACAGAGTTTCTCTTGGGGTGATGAAAAAAGTTTTAGTAATAGATGCAGTGATAGTAGCATAACACTGTGTATATAATCAGTATTTTAAAAGGGGGGAAACATTGTGTTGTATATATGTTACTACAATATAAACTTATAAAAATTAAAAGAAAAACATCACAACTTTTAAAAAATTTTTAAAAGTCTGGAGATTTCATTTCTCAACTTTGAGCATTGTGGTGATAGTGACCAATAAGAGATAAAAATAGCTTCTAGTTACACAGAAGGATAGATTAAAACAAGTTTAAGATTTGTAATAACTGGTAGCAATTTTTATTTGGGAAAATTTTATTAATTAAAAAAGTGCTACGTTTAATTGGTATTTAATTAGTGTTGTTATTTAAATGCTGCTGTTCAATTCAGTCATTATTCTAACAAGGGCACAGTGTTGAAAACAATGGTTCGCTTATCTAGCTCATGCTCTGAAAAGCTTGTGTTCAGGGAAAAATCCAACAGTAAAGTATTTTCCTTATGGTGTCCATGATGCCAAAGAGACATTTACAAAGAAGAATTTGAAAGCTAGTGATTTTTAAAAAAATTGCTAATGTTTGTTTTTGTTTGTTTTTGAAGGATTTTGCCAACACCATTCCTGGGCATGGCGGGATAATGGACAGATTTGATTGCCAGTATTTGATGGCAACTTTTGTGCATGTGTACATCACAAGTTTCATAAGGTATTTTTAGAGTTAAAAAAAAAAAGGTTTCTTTGAGTTCTTATTCCCGAAGACATTAGTTTGAATCAGTTGGCTTTCTTTATCATCAAAGTGAATGGCAGCCCCTGGTATTGTGTCTGTAGGGCTGAAGAGTATGGTTAAATTATATTTGTTTCAGGACATTGGAACAACTTAAAAGTTACTGTTTGATAGGTACAGAGTTTCTCTTTGGGGTGGTGAAAAAAGTTTTCGTAATAGATGCAGTGATAACACAACATTGAGAATATAATCAGTGTGGTTAAAAGGGGGGAAATGTTATGTTGTATGTATGTTTCCACAATAAAAACTTATAAAAATTAAAAACATCAGAACTTTAAAAAAATTTTAAAATTCAGAAGATTCCTTCTTCTCAACTTTAAGCCTTGCGGCAATAGTGACTAGTAAGAGATAAAAAAGTGAAGGACATAACAGATCATGCAGGCCATGAGTTATTGCTTGCGTTCCTCTTAAATGTCAGGGAATATCTAGGCACGGGATACAGCAGAGAACAAAACAAACCAAGTTCCTGCCCTCGGAGCCTCTCACATTCTTGTTATGGGGCTGGAGGGAGAAGGGGCAGAAGCATGTCCTAAACAAATAAGTATAACTTGCTAGATAGTTATGAGTGCAGTTGAGAA
>PVKH010003432.1:0-24960 GCA_004027955.1 Chaetophractus vellerosus
TGAGAGAGCCACCTCGGGTGGGGGGGGGGATGGAGATAAAAAAATTTAAATGAATGGGCAAAAGACTTGAACACGTGTTCACTGTTGGTAGGAATGTAGAATGGTACAGCCACTGTGGAGGACTGTTTGGCAGTTCCTGAAGTTGAATATAGATTTGCCACGTGACCTGGCAGTGTTACTACTGGGTTTATACCAAGAAGAACTGAGAGCAGTGACACAAATAGAAATCTGCACACAATGTTCATAGTGACATTATTCATGATTGCCAAAAGTTGGAAACAACTCAGGTGTCCATCAACCGATGAGTGGATAAACAAACTCTGGTGTATTCACAGGGTGGAAATTATGCAACTATAAGAAGAAATGAAATCATAAAGCTTATGACAACGTGGAAGAACCTGGAGGAAATTATGAGTGAAGCAAACCAGACACAAAAGGACAAATATCGTATTATTGTGCTACTGTGAAGTAAATATATTGTGCAACATATTGTATGATTCCATTTATATAAAGTGTAAATATAAATCAATTTATAAAGATGAAATTAGATTAATGGCTATGTAGGGCTGGGGAATGAATGCTAAGGGGTGTGGAGTTCTTTTTGGAATACTGAAATTGTTTTAAAATTTTTTGTGTTGATGAATGTACAACATTGTGATTATATTAAAAGCCATTGATTGTATACTTTGGATAGATTGTGTGGTATATGACTATATCTCAATAAAACTGCTTCATAAATAAATAAATAATTATGTAAGAATAGCAAGAAATAGCATCTATGTACAGCATGGGAAACAGATTGAGAGATAAAGAATTTTCTTGTTTGTCTTTTGCTTATTATTATTATTATTCGAATAATGAAAATGCTCTAATAATGATTGAAGTGATGGATGCACAACTATGTGATTTTACCTAAAACCATTGATTGTGTACTTTGGATGAATTGCAGGCTTTATTAATATGTATCAATAAAATTGATTTGTTTTAAAAAAAAAAGAAATTTATACCCCCAAACAATAAGAAAAATGAAATTAAATTTATGCTGCATCTCTTAAGTATTAAAACTTACCGAGAATAAGCACAATTGAAAATTTTATTTACAACAGTAATATCAGACACTTGTTACCTACATATCAGGTGTTTCAGTCCTTAGGAATAAGTTTCACCAAGGCCATTGGGGTTTTTCTTAAAGTACCTTAAGTTTAGAACTCAGTACCATTAAAATTCTTATTTTGGTTCCATAATGTAAGAAAAGTTTTATACAGAGTTGTCTTCTGCTTGAATGAGGAGTGACTTCTCAGGAGGAAAGCAATTCAGGCAGTGTCCTTTTTCTTTCCCTTTTTTAATAGGACAAATAAAACATGTTCCAAGTGGTCTAGTTGATGAGAGTTGATGGTTAAGATTGTCCTATTTTGGAGAATGATTGTCATGCAATATGAAATCATTTGTTTAGTCTTCATTGTTAATCCTGTCAAATTGTTTGCTGTTGTTTTTCAAGTTTCCCTGGCTTTTGTATGTTCATTTTTATACCGTAATGACCTCTTGATCTGGTGTGGAGAGAAGACCACTGGGTTGGGTGTGAGGAGACTCCTTCCTTCCCTTTCTCTCCCCTCTCATTCCCTTTGCTTTGTCCTTCCTTTCCCTCTTAACTTTAGTATGAGAGAGTTGGACTCAAGTATCAAGTATCAATTAATTCTCACATTCCTTGTATAAATACCTGTCAAGATTTGAAGGAGAATATCGAAGAATTAATTCATCAGAACTTCCTGTGCACCTTTTATGTGCTCGGTGCTGTGCTCATCTACACTGGTTTTTACCTATGTGTGTATAGGCTGGGGGAAGAGAGAAGAAAACATTTTAAGAGATTATTCTTTTAAGAAAATGTAAGAATTTAAAGGCAAAACCAAGGTAAGACAGCTTGAAGAGAGTTGAGTGTCAGAAAAGTAGATGGCTTGTACAATTCATTCAGTGACTATTTCTTGAGCATCTATTAATAAGCAAGATGCTTAGGTCTAAAAAGTATAACACTTGCAAAGATTATACTATATAATATACTATATAATAAACTTCAGTGGAAAGTTTTAACGTTTACTTAGTGAAAGACTTGTTCAAATACCAAATCAGCAGCTAGGTATATAACCTTATACAAATTTTGATTTTTTGTTTGTTTGTTTAATTTATACAAGAAAT
This sequence comes from Chaetophractus vellerosus, assembly GCA_004027955.1. NCBI lineage: Eukaryota > Metazoa > Chordata > Mammalia > Cingulata > Chlamyphoridae > Chaetophractus > Chaetophractus vellerosus. Next base: position 2,191 of record PVKH010003432.1, read on the forward strand.
TGAGAACATTCTCTGTGCAAAGCATTTAATAGTATAAAAGTGAGTATGTATAGTAAAATGTGAAAATCTCCCTTTATCCTTTTTCCCCAACTGAAGGCAAAAAAAAAATCCCTTGCTTTTTGATATACTCTTGTTTTTTAACCTTCTAGTCCCTTTTTATGAATTTATGAAAATATTTGGACATATACCCAATAGAATTTTAGACACATAAATGGGGTTGCTACACTCGCATGTGTCTTGAAGATCTTTACATGTCAGATGAGATGTTTAATAAGATTCCATAATATTAATATTCCATAGTTTTTTTTTAACAGATCCCGAATTGATGAACATTGACTTTTTCTGTCATCAAGATGCAAAATACTGTAGTTCAAGAAAAACTATATCACCATGGACTGCATATTTTGGGTATAATTTATGGTGTAGTTTCCCTTCATTAATCACATCTCAGAATTTTCAAAGCAGCAGCTTGAGTATTATTAACATGTACCTAAAATGACAATATCTAAAGCGTTAAGATTAAAATAAAAGTTTAAGTGTAAAACGAAGGGTTCTTTGTGTGTGTCTGTACACACACAATTCCTTAGAAATTCAAGTTTTTTAATTAAAGGGAACTAGACCTTACCTAGACCAGGTAGATTAATAAGTATCTCAATCTACTTTAACTATTCTCTTTAATAAAATCAGATGGGATCCATTTGCAAGAAAAAGAGTATTTACTAACTGCTTTTTATCATTAATTTTTCCTTCTACTTCCTTAGGTATGTTTTACACCTTTTCTAGCTTCTTCAATGGAGAGCTTGGTTTATTTGTTTGCAGTCTTTTTCTAAAGCATTTATATGTTTTCTTTTGACTACTGCTTTTACAACTTTCAGCAGGTTAGCAGGTTTTGAGATATAGTGCTTACATTACCATTTATTTAAAAATAGCTTATAATTTCTACTTCAGTTTAGTTTGTAATCTAAGGCTTACCTAGGAGGGTTTTAAATTTTTTCAGATAAGTGGGAGGAAGGTAGGGAAACTGGTGCTATAATTTCTAATGTAATTGCATTGCATCGAAAAATGTAGCTTGTATGATTTCTGCATTTTGGAATATGAGACTTTCTTTTGGTGTGATACTCAGTCACTTATTTTGGTCCTCTTCCAATTTGTCAAAGACTGTGCAGAGTCTAGGATTTTACTCTAACTACAGGTTATCCTGTTTCTGATTAATGGATGCTAGCAGAAGGCAAGACTCCTGGATCAAAGACAAAGGATTTTATTATTCAGGGCAAAAACTTCATATTGGTTTGCATTGTCCTGTGGGGGGCAAGGCAAAGGGCCTGTCGTGGATTCCTTTACACATAGTGGGTTGCATCACATGAAACGAACTCTAAGCGTGGGAATTCACTGCTCTTATAGTAAGTGGAAGGAAGCCTGATCTTTGTCCAAGAGGAGACACTACCTAAGCCCTCAGAGTTGTTCTTTCTAAACACAGTCCTGGGAAATGGCCCAGGTAAAGTCTCTGGGGCCTTGCATTTTTAACGCACCCTGCAAGAATGTCCAGAGTTGCTCAGGGCCCCTAGCAGATGTCTGTCCCAACACCAGTGTTCCTCTAGGTGAATTCAGTGGTAAGGCCAGAAACATGAATCATCCTTGTGACCTCCTCTTCCTCTCTTTTTGTATTCACTGCATCAACAAATCCCATAATTTTTCCCTCTCAAATATTTTTCAAATCCTTGAACATCTTTTCTTTTTCTACCACCACCTTCCCAGTCTATCATCTGCTTATCTTGGCCTCTGTCTTAGTTTGTCGTGCTGCTATAAGAAAGTGCCACAACCTGTGTGACTCAGAACAGAGAAATTTATTTTCTCACAATTTTAGAGGCGAGATTTCTAAAACTCAGGTGTTGGTAAGGTCAGGCTTCCTTTGAAATTTGTAGGGAAGAATCTGTTCCATAGTCTTTGTCCTACCTTTTGGCGGTGAATTGCTGGCAACCCAAAGTGTCCTCTACCTCAATCGTCACTTGCCGTTCTCCCCTGGGTCTATCTGTTTTCCTTTTCTTGCAAGGACTCCAGTCATGTTGGATTAGGGCCCACCATAATCTAGTTTGGCCTCATTTTAACTAATAATATCTTCAAAGATTCATTTTCCAAATAGGGTCACATTTATGGGATGGGGAATTGGGGTTTGAACATATCTTTTTGGGGGACACAACTCTTAACAATTGGTCTTCCATACACTCCTGCCTCCTCCAATCTGTTCTCTCACACTGCGTCCAGAGTGATCTTTTACAACAGAACTAGTTAGGCCTCTGACTTATCTAAAGCACTTCAGTGGTTTTCTTTTGTTCTTAGCAGAAGTACCAAAATCTTTAACATTGCCCACAAGATGTTTCATAGTCTGGCTGTTGCCTGTGTTTATAGTCTCATCTTTATACCACTTTCTTCCTTGGGTTCTGCAAGCCAGGTGTACTGGCTGGCTCTCAGTTCCCTAAATATATATCTTTCTGCTACTGGAACTCTTGCCTTGTTAACACATAATCCTTCATATTTCATATCTGACTCTTCTCACCATTTCCACTGCTGCAATTCTCCTCAAAACCACTTTGACGGGAGTGGTGTGGCTCAAGCGGTTGAGCGCCTGCTTCCTACATGGGAGGTTCCGGGTTCGGCCTGTGGTGCCTTCTAAAAACAAACGAAAAAAAAACAAACAACAAGCAAACAGGTGAAAGAACTAGTTCAGGGGAGCTGATGTGGCTCAGTGGTTGAGCACTGGCTTCCTGCATATCAGGTCCCGGGTTCAATCCCTGGCCCCTGTACCTCAAAACAAAACAAAAAACACCCAACAACAACAACAAAAAAACCCAAAAAGTCACTATGATCTTTCTCTTGGATGATAGCCCCGTAATTGCCTCACTGTGTCACCAATCTTTCCACTGTTCCTCTTCTACATAGCAGCCAGAGTGACCATTCTGAAGCATACAGTCTGGGTAAGATACAGGTTTCATTACCTGAGTTATAAGATCCTATTCATTCATTCATTCATTTGTTAGCTTGTTCATTCATTCAGTTAATATTAATCGAGCATCTATGTATCAGATGCTGTTCTGGGCACTGGGGATTCAGCCGTATGGGACTGTAGAGGCAAAAAATTCTTGCTTTCCTAGAGCTTATATTCTAATGGGGAGAGAAACAATTTGTAAATTTAACTAGAGTGTCAGGGATGGTCTCACAAAGTGTGATATTTGAGCAATCTCTTGAAGTTGGTGAGGGAGTGAGCCATGCGGTTATTTGGGGAAGAGTTTTCTAGGCAAAGGGCCAGCAGGTGCAGAGGCTTTGAGGCAGACGTCTGCTAGGTGGCTGGAATAGAATGAATAAAGAGGAGAGAATAGGAGGTGTGATGAGGAAGGTAAGGGAGGATCAGGTTATTTCTGCCCGTGTAGGCAACTGTTAGGATTTAGGCTTTTATTCAGAGTCTGGATGGTTTTAAGTGACAAATTGTAGATGTCCTTTGCTAAGTGATAAAGTTCCCTTTTATTCTTTATTGCTGAGTTTTGTTTTGTTTTTTTTTTGGTTGTTTAATCATGAATGGTTATTAGATTTTGTCAAATGTTTTTTTCTATATCTTGAGATTACTTGGTTTTTCTCATTTGTTTGTTGATATAGTGAATATCATTGACTTTCAAATATTTTAAAAATTAAGAATCAATTAACTATTATCAGTTTTTTCACTACTCCTTGTTAAATCCCATATCTACCTTTTTCTTTTTTATTTCTTGGCATTTTTTTTTCCTTTTTGAGTATATCTTTTCTCCATAGCTCTTATCAGCATATGACATAATATATATTTTACTGTTTATTTGTATATTCTCTGTCTACCCTAACTGGACTATAACTTTCATGTTTTGTTCTCTGCTGTATCCCTGGTCCCTAGAACATTTTCTGGCACAAAGTTGTATTTGGTAAATATTTGTTGAAGGAGTGACTATCTGCTCAAAGGAGTTCATAGTCTAGGAGGGACAAATTGGTACACAAATAAAAGGTGATGCACCTTTGGAGAACTATAATAAAAATTCTTTGGGAGATCAAAGATGGAAGAGAGTTAAGTTCTCGTAACATATTTCTTTTCCTTTCTTCTATCAGATTTGAAAGAAGATACACCTAGAACAAGTTTATTTAATGATGCAGAAAACAAGAAGAATTCAATAAAAATGTGGTTTAGTCCTCGAAGTAAGAAGGTCAGATATGTTGTGAGTAAAGTTTCCGTGCAGACTCAGCCTCAAATGATAAATGATGAAAATGCTCAGCAGGCCTCAACATATGAATTTATTTCCACAAGTCCTCCAGCAGATTTTCCTGAAAGAGCTAAAAAGGCTCCTACAAGATCTGGCAAAAAGCAAAAAAAGAAAACTTTAGCTGAGATCAACCAAGAATGGAATTTAGAAAAGGAAAAAGAAGTCGGTGAACTTGACTCCAAAGGAGAATTTAAAGAAAAGCTGGTATCCTTCTGTAGCCAACCATCTGTTATTACTAGCCCTCAGGTAAATAGTGAAATAGACTTACTAGCAAGTGACTCCGTAACAGAATCAGAATGTTTTGGAAGCTTAAGTGAAGTCTCTTTACCACTGGCTGAGCAAATAGTATCTCCAGAAACTGAGAACAAGAATGAAGTAATGGCTCCTGAGGAGAATCTCTGTGAAAATTATCTTACACCTAAGAAATCCTTGCCAGTAGGTCGTGATGGAAAACGTGGGCGAAGCAGCAGTCTCTCCAGTCCCATTTCTAAGAGATGTAGAAGCAGCATTCTGAGCACCAGTGGAGATTCTGTCAAGCAAATTGTGCTCTCAGAAAACGTACCATTGACCGAGTGTTCATCCCCACCTTCAAGCAAACTGAAAGTTGGTGACACATTAAGGAGAAAAAATAGTAATACACCAGATGAATCCATTAGCCTTTCACCAGGTACACCACCTTCTGCATTGAATAGTCCAAGTTACAGACGAATGATGTCTAGCCCCTCAGCAATGAAGCTGTCACCCATTACTGGGAAAAGAAACCATAGAGGAGAAACGTTGCTCCATATTGCTTCTATCAAGGTAGGATGCTTGCTTGGGAATACAATTTTGGAATGAGGCTAGCTGCAAAGCACTTTCTTTGGGTTTATGAATAATGGCATAAGTCTACTAGGATAATTAACCCACCATAGATGTGATACTTCCTCAGAACCAGGGAAGCAAAATTCACAGGGACTCTAACCCCTCCTCAGTTAGAACATTGGTCCCTGGGCCCAAGGAGCAAGTTCTTGCAGGAGGAAATCAATACTTTAATAATATTTCACCTTCTGCTTTGCCAAATGCTTTTACATTTGTCTATTTCAGTATAGTTTTTTTCAGTTTTCATCATTTTGTTAACCCATTCTTCCCTTGCTTTATGGATATAAAAAATTGTCAAATTACCGCTGCTAACACATTTTTACCTAGTAAAGGAGTTGAGGGAATTTGCTTCTTAGTCCAGCTAGGTTATGTGAGAGGAGATGAGCTTCTGTGTATGCTTCGCACTCCTAGTGGGCACTGCCAGAAATTGGAAGGTTGAAAGATGTGGTCTGTGCATATCTCCATTGACCTAGAGGATTGGCTGTCAGAAATGGCTCCGTGAGTTCACGACAGAGTTGCTGCTCTGTACCAAGGTCAGCCATTTCTTTTACTGGACTACTTAATGAAGTTAATTCTTTTTAATTATTGCCTCAACACCTGGGGCATAGCAGTGTTCATTTTTTGAAAGCTTGCCCATTTGCAGAGCCTGGAGTGTACTTGCAGTCATTAATCTTTGAAGCTGACGCAAGTTTTACATAGGAAGGGGACCACTTGGCACCATAGCTTTATAGACTTTCATCTGGGATTTCATGTAAGTTTTATGAAAGTGTAATATGGTAGAGTTTAGCAATAAATTAGGGTAGCTTTCATGGTCTCTCAGTGGCATTATATTGTAAATTCACCCAGAAAATGCCTGGGTCTTTTGGGATGGCTGGAGAGTGTTGGGAGGTCTGGAAAGAACTCTGTGGAGACCCCAAAACATGAGGCATATGAGCAGCATAAAGCATCTGGGAAAAACTGAGTAGATATTAAATGTGGTCCAGGGATTCCTGTATTTAATTGTGTGTAAAGAAAGGAAAAAGCATGAAAGTGAGTGTCTCCTGATCAGGTGTTGGTGTTTTTTTTCTCACCTTATCTCCCACATTATGTAGAATACTGCATTTCTGGTATCAGTGAGAGGAGCCTGCACATGGCATATGCTAGGGATTGTATATCCTATCCTTTAAAGAACTTGAATTTTCTGAATTGGCCTGGTTACATTTTAGTTTTATTTCTGCAAAACATGACTTATAACATCAGACTATTTTGTAACATCTTTGTTATTTTATATATGTGTGTGTGTGAGCGCATATATACATACATGTATACATATATACACAAGCTCTTAATATTAATGTTTCATTGATTCAGTTAGTATAATTATTATTTTTTGTTCATTTCTCTAATTAACCCATGAGAATGTAGGTTATTTTAGTTTCTGTGTTTGCATTCTGGGTATTATTTTCATGCTACAAGGCAAGTATCCTGAATTTTTCTTCCAACCATAAGAGTAATTTATCTTTATTAACGAAGCTCTCCAGGGCTTAGAGTCTAGGCCAGGACTTGGCAAATTTTTCATGAAGTGCCAAATACAGTAAATATTTTTCAGCTTCGCAGTCTATAAGGTCTTTTTCACAACTACTCGACTCCCCCTCTGTAGCGTAAAAGCAGGCCACAGACAATACATAATGTTTGGGTATGGCTCTGCTCTGTGCCAATAAAATGACATAGGAAAACAGGTGGCTGACCCACAGGCCATAATTTGCTGCCCTATAGTCTAGGCCATGGGAAAAAGTCAATAGAATTAAGACAGGAAAAATATAGTGACATGATGCTGCCTTGGTGAATTTTCTTCACCGTTAATTTCAAAATTGCTTCAAAGGCGTTTTATCAGATTTGCAGTTTTCTTAGAAAGCGTTGTGCCAGAATTAAAATTGCCTATTTTGATTCTCTTGAACTTAATTACCAAATAATATAATTGTCATTAGTTGGCAGATCCTGACACAATTTTAAGAAAAGTTAATTGATTTCTGTTGTCTTATAAATTACTAATCAATGGTAGTGTTCTCTTTTAAATATTTATTTTGATTTGAATATATGCCATCCTCCACAAATAGCTTAATTTTAATAGAACAATTGCTTTTAAAAGAGCAATGGATTTATCAGTATATGTATCTTTTTAGGAATAATTTTCATCTACTTTCTATTCTAGTTTTCTCATTTATAGCCAAGAATGTATAATCTGTGTGTACTGTAAAACTAAATATCCCAAGTCTACTTTCTTATTTACATTTTGTACCATTGCACCTGAGAAAAGGATGGCCTTAAAGTTTAAACTGCTATAAAATGGAACAGGGATCAGGGGAAGAAGAAAGAGTTATTGCCACTGAATAATGAATTTAGTTTTGATGACCTTTAAGACAGCCAAGGCAAATAAGGGGAAGTGCCAGGTTTTTTGTTTGTTTTGTTTATGCTGTCAAGGTATATTGTTTTTCTAAAGCATATTGGTAGAATTGCAGTTTCCACGTTTCCATTTGCTCCTCTCAGGTTTTAAAGAGCATATATTTGCACTGTGTATGGTTGGTTTATGCCCTGAGGGCAGAGAACCCACCAGTAGTTTTACTTTCTCTTGTGCTAGTTAGCTTTCCTTGCTGCAGTTATGGTGTGATAGAATAATCTCAGAACTTGTTAACATTATTAATAAGTTTCTTTAACACCTTGCCCCAAACCTACGTCTCGGCATCATTGTTGGCCATAACCTCTCCATTACTACCACCCTGCCAGAGCTTGTCTTCTCTTGTCATGACCACTTGTATTAGTATTCTCTTGCTTCCATAACAAAATGCCACAAATTTTGTGGTGAAAACAACATAGATTTTTTATCTTTTAGATTTCTAGGTCAGAAATCTGGTACAGATCTTACCAGACTAAAATCAGGATGGTGGCTGTGTTACTTCCTGAAGGTTCTCTGGAGGATCGTCGCCTTGCTCATTTGGATTATTGTCAGGAACTGAATAGTTCCTTGTGGTTGTAGGACTGAGATCCTGCTTCCTTGCTAGCTGTTGGCCCAGCAGTTCCCAACTTCTAAAGGATGCGCCTTCCTTAGTTTGTGGTCTCTGGCCTCCATTTTCACAGCAAGCAACAGCAAGCTGAGTCCTTCTCACATCCCGTCTCTCTGATGAAGGCCAAAAAGATTCTCTGCTTTAAAGGGCTCATAGAATTAGATTGTGCCCACCTGTAAAATGCAAGATAATCTCCTCATCTCAAAGTCCATACCATAAGCACATTGCAAAATCCCTTTTGCCATGTAAGTTAATACAGTCACAGGTTCTGGGGGTCTTTAGGGGACCATTATTCTCCCCACCGCACCACTACAGCAGCTTCCTAATTCCTTGCCCTGCTTTCCCCTCTTTGCCTCCAGCAGTCATTTCTCTACATTGCAACCAGAATGATCTGATCTAAGTCAGAATTTGTCACTTCTCTGCTTCCCTTCCAAGAACTTCTTGGCCTACAATGCCCTATACCATCAAGTCTCAAATGTCAGCTTCTTCAGAGAGACCTTTCCTAACCTAACTAAAATAGCAGTCCCTGCCATTCCCTTAGCTGTTTTTTTTCTTCCTATTATCATTTTTTTCAATGATATAAACATTAATCATTGATCTCTTTGTTTCTTGTCTCTCTCTTTAGAATGCGCTCAGGAACTCTGCTTTGTTCACTGGTGTATCTAGAGCATTGCTTGGCACATAATAGATTGGATACTTATTGAATGTTCCACTAGGCTATTATCTGGACCCTATTCTTCTGTCACACTGAACTTAGTCAACCTTCTGAGTGCATCAGGTCCCTCTGTTGATCCTGCCAGTACTTTGTACATGTTCTTCTTTCTGTCTAGTTAATGTCCTTTCCTTTACATCTTTTCTTTTTGACCTTCAAAATCTAACTCATATCCTACCTCCTTAATGAAGTATTTTCAGAAACCCCAGAGTTGGTTTCTTCTCTATGGTCACAATTTGTTTGCACTGATATTCACTTTCTGTTTGCAGATGGCTTCTCAGTTTGTGTGTTCATGTGTGGTAAATTCATCACTAAAAAATTAATTTCAAAATATGGGTAGATGATAAATTTACCAGTTTCAAAAATAAAAATAAAAGCATCTCCAGTGGAAATCCTCACTCCCATTTCTGCCCCATCCACCCTTTATGGGACATAATAAGCTTTCTTATACATTTTTATAACAGTATAGCATTCCTTGTATGAATTTTCATTATTTAACTATTCTCCTAGTGATGAATGCCACATTGTTTCTAGTTTTTTACTATTATAAACAGTGTTGTTGTGAACAATCTTTGTTTTGTATTTGAGGAGTTATACCTTTTGGATAAATTGCTAGAAATGGGATTTATGGGTTAGTGTAAAGCATTTGTGATCTTATTCATCTTGATAACCACCCTAGTTGGTGCTAGAAGGCCCTTATTAAACATCCAGACAGTATCCTGAAGATAGATAGTCACTATATTATCAGCAAATACTGTTTGGACTATCAAGTCTTAAGTCTTTTTTTCCCTTAGAGGATCTTGGGCTTAGAGCTAGCTAGTTTTTGGACATTAAGCACCATTTGAGAGCAAATCCTACACAGGATTATTATTGAGTTCCTTATTTGCACACTTACATTATTGCACTGTGGAACTTCAAGCAGGCTGTTGATTAGTATGATGCTTGGGATATTCTAAACATTCTCATTGAACCAGTGTAAAAGTTCAGGTCCACCAGGCTTTTATACCCCATGTTCCTATTTGAATATTTGTGTCATCTGTGGTAAAAATGCTATCTGAGAACATTATAAATGAGGGATCTCATAAGGAAGTGTTATATTGAGTAGAAACTGAGATGAAATACTTATATTGTTTATTCTTCTGATTTAACTTAGAACAAACTACTAAGGACATGGAGAAAATTTGTTATTCTATATGTCACGTTTTGCTTGAGAATTTGTAGGAGCTGGAATAAACCCTACCAAAGCTTCCTAGCTCAAATTCTTAAACGGTAATGATTACTCATAATTCATGCCATGTTGATAAATTTGGTGTAAAATAGAAGAATGACTTGAAACTGGCATGTCATGCTGTATTAGTGATGCAGAAATGATAGATAATATTTTGAAGGCAACTGGCAAGGCTTAGAACATTAGAACATAACACAGGTGATGAGAATCTCCTGGATAAAGAAAGGATCCCTTGTGAGGAGTCTCCTTCAGGGCTTGACTTTGAAATTATTTATACTTTAAGGCATGACAGTCATATTATCTGTAAGGCCTTGTTATTATATTTCTTTCATGCTGATTTTATGAGATAGAAGCAAAGGATTCATAAGCAAACTGGCACCTATGATATTTTCCAGATTTTAATATCTAGAATTACTCTTATTTCATCTACCTCCTATGTAGAGGTCTCTGTGATGCCAGTAACTTACAGTAATGACTATGTTGTCAAAAACATGTTAGGGCCCGGCTAGATAGCTCAGTGGATAAAGAGCTCGCCGGTGTACCACATGGGAGGCCCCGGGTTTGGTTCCCGGGGACCTCTCCGAGCGGGCAGACCGCCTTGAGAAAGGCAAGCCGCCGTGGGCAGGGCAGAGCCGCCGTGGGCAAGGCAAAAAGCCGCCACGGGCAGGGCTGAGCCCCCACGGGCATGGCAAAGTCACCCGTGAAAAGCGGAGCTGCTGCCCGCGAACTGCGGAAGCCGGCAGCCCGCAAAAACATGGAGGACTGCTGCCCGCAAAACATGGAGCGGAGCCGCCCGTGAAAACGGAATGGAGCCACCCTGGAACGGAACGAGCCACCGCCGTGGAGGGCCTACTCGGCGCGTCGCCGCGGGGACAGGGGGAGACAAGAAGCAGACATAGATAAACACAGAAGAATGGACACACAGCAAGAGCAAGCAGAAAGGGGGGGGGGATATGTAATAAATAATAAATAAATCTTTAAAAAAAAAAAAAACATGTTAAATTATTCTATTCAGTAAACTCCAAATAAAAAGCCATAGGGAAGTGTTTGACATGTTAGAGCTCCATTCCAGATAGCTAAAGTTTTTTCAATATCTAGTTGCTAAAAGGGAAGCTTTAGGTGCCTGGTTAGTGCATTGATGTGGAAAAGCTTAACCATGCTGGGTAAGTCATTATTAGGACGTGTTTTGTCCTCTTCTCTTTTTATGACGATGTTTATTATTAATGGCATTTTAGAAGAGGTAAGCTTTATAATAAGGAGAAAGAATTTTTATTGGTGTGTGTGTTGTAGTGTTTAGAAAGTTAAGAATTTTTATTGCTGGAATATATACTTATCTATTATACACAGATGTATAAAGAATCTTTGCTTTGAATAAAAGCTTAGCAATAAGAAAATTAAGTGCATATATACACTCTCTTACTTTCAGTCTTTAAGTATCACTTGAAAATACCAAATCCATTCAAAATTTCTTATAAATCTTGGTAAATATTTTTCTGCTTAAATTTTTTTTTTGCTGTGATTTAAGAAAATCTCAAAAAAAATAAAAATAAAAATAAAGAAAACCTCAGTTATGCTTTTTAAGTTGTTAAGAAGCCTGAAAGTCAGTACTTGTTACTCAGAAAGTATTCCATAAGAGAGGAAAGTAATTAAAGAAATCGAAAGCAGGGAAAGTTAATTTATTTCCTGGAAAGTTCATGTTGATTCCAACTTACCTAGTTAATGTGGACCCTATCTAATCATAATTTTATTTATGTGCATGACATTAAATTTGCATAAAATAGGAAGAAGAAAATATGACATACTTCTAAGTACTAAGGATGAGACTGGGTATAAAAAGCAAACAATTTTCTAATCAGTTATACATTGGGGGAAGACTAGGGATGAAATAGTGGCAGAAGACACCCTTGAAATGATGAGGTGACGTGAAAGAAAAATTTCAACCATCTAGCAACTTTAAAAAGAGTCTGCTTTTTTTCTCCAAATTGTCATTCTCTTCCTATGTGGCTCTTCATTTTACAATTGTGTTTATAATCTTTCATGGGATCCTTAGGTTAATATGTTTTTTTGTGATTATCATGTAGAATTAGAATGGGGAAATTTTTGAGAAAGGATTTCATGTTTTTTTGTGTGGATACTTTCATGTTGAAGGCTGGAAATGTGTGTGGTTCTTGCAGTTCATCTGCAGAATGTTCATGAGATTATTTTTAAAAATTCAAATTTGCATCCTGACAGATGTTCCTGAGCTCACTTAGAACTGACTTGAATATGGAGCAAAAGTTGCTAAATACATGTAAATTTGTACCCCTAGAAAACTTGTGGAAATGTTTTTCTGTTGGAATTGGGGCAATTGATATGAAACAAATATAATACTTATTTTTAGGCCCATTAAATATTTACTAATTTGTTAATTTAGGAATATAAAAATATATATTGCATGAAGATTTTTTAGAAAACCTTAAGGAAACCACCATCTTAAGTTTTGCTTTTTTGGAGAAGTAACCCAAAACATGGAAATAGAAGAAACATCATATAAAAGCCAATGTTAATATATTTCGGGACTTCGTGAGAAAAAATTACTGGGACTGGGGGTGAAGAGGTGAGATTTCCTTCTTCTTAGAAAAGTAGTTCACAAAACTCATTATCACAACATTTGTCATTTGAAACTTTTATTTCGACTTTTTCAGAGTAAGCTCTGTCAGTGGTTTTTGCTTTGTTTTTGTCTTCATGGACTTAGGTACCCCTTCCTATGTTATCCTAAAATAATTGAACTAGTTTTAGTCACAGTGACTGCCTTGGTAATATACTAGTGCAATTTCAAGGGAATTTTCCCTTCATCCCACTGTATAGATACCACTCTTCTTCCTGAAGCTGACATTATTTTAAAAGGGGACAGTATCTTTTAGTTTTATAACTATACTAAAAGTTGACTGACACTTAAACCTTAAGTAATCAAATATGAAAGATAGATGTCAGTTAGATATTTCCACATTAAATTGAGGGAAAAGATGACAAGACTAGGGTAGTAGATAACATGGGGATTATATTTCTCACCTCAGGGAAAAGGAACAGAAAGAAGAGTGAGAGATGACCTGAGACTAGTTCCCCAGACTTTGTTCTTTGCCAGCTTCACTTTCACTGGAGGTTCAGCAGAGAGAACTTTGCTTCCAGAGCAGTTCCTTCATTTATTCCTTCAAAAGACAGCTTCTAGGGTCTAGTCTCTATTAGGATTTAGTTAGATCATGACAAACAAGATACAAAAAATGTAAAATTTGGAGACGCTTTTAATTTTAATGCCATTTAATAATTGAATTGAAAGTGTTGTTGGTATGAAAGTAGAATTAATATGTATTGTCTGCCTTTAGTTTGTTTTTCTTACCTTGTGCGTCATTTTAAATCGCCTCCTTCAGAAGAAATTTGAGTTCTAAAATAAAAGTTACCTTTCTTATTTCTTTCCATTGTCTTTCACCACATCAGTGAGCTTCAGTTGTGGAATTATTACATCATAATCTCTAGACTCTTAGAGTAGAAACAAAAAAGAGAGAGAGATTGAAAACCATCTAGTAAAAAGGGTTTGTATGAATATATCATGGATTTTACAGAAACTCCGTTTCCTATAATTGTTGATAAAGGGTGGTGGTTTTAGTCTTGAAGCAGAAGGAAAAAAAATAAATGCTTATTCCAAGGGGCATTTTGAATGGGTTTCCACTGATCTCTTTCCTACCATTTTAAACAAAGCAATGGCTTCTTCCTAAAAAATACCATAAGTAAATAAGGTGACTATTAACTAAATTAATGTATTAGAATATATAGGGTACCTGTCAATATGAAATATTTTCAGCAGTTTTGTTTGTTTGTGGGAAGCTAGCACTCAACCACTAAGCCACATTGGCTCCTCCGAGTTGGCTTTTTTGTTTGTGTGCTTGTTTTCTTTGTTGTTTGTTTTTAGGAGACACTGGGGACCAAACCTGGGACCTCTTACGTGGGAAGCAGACGCTCAACCGCTTGATTCACATCTACTCCCCAGCAGTTTTAATGTTGGTTTCATTGAGCATCTGTCTTGACTCTAATTTTGTTTTAAATAATACTCATAAACCATTTTCATGTATGCTAAAAAATGGATTTTTTTCACAAATGTAATCATGACTTTGAAAAGTTCATTATTATCAGGTGAACTTCAGCTTGATGTCCCTTAATTGATAGCTTGGACTGAATTTTAAATATATATTGCTAATGGCAGTGATTCTGTATCCTGTATTCAACGTATGACTGTATGACTTCATGACTTGGTACCTTAGAATAATTGATACATGCATAACTTATTATTTATTGGCTCATGAGCATTAGGCATAAGGGAAAAGATTTAAGTTTTACTTTATCTTAAGGAAGACAGTCTTAAAAAATAACCTCAGTACCTTCTTTTCTTGATGCTATTCATGTGTACCCATTTTAATTTCTTTTAATTTTTCTCTTGTTCTATTAGGGTGACATACCTTCTGTCGAATACCTCTTACAAAATGGAAGTGACCCAAACGTTAAAGACCATGCTGGATGGACACCACTGGTACTTTTTTTTTCATTTGTTTTTTATTCTAATTCTGTTTATGTTTTATAGTTTTTCTACCTTATAGTTATGTAGTTGTCTGTATACTTCCTCTGCCACACACATACTCTCTTTTTAACTTGAAGAATTTATATTTTCACCAAGAATGAGAGGGTAATTCTTTTCTATCTAGCTTCTCACTTTTTTTTTTTTTTCAGGAGGTACTGGGAATTGAACCCAGGACCCCCCACATGGGAAGCAGACACTCAACCACTGAGCTACATCTGCTCCCCAATGAGAGTTTTTTCATTTGTTTGTTAGTTTTTAGGAGGTACCGGGCATGGTATCTGGGACCTTGTATTTGGGAAGCAGGCCCTCAACCATTACATTCGCTCCCTTAGCTTTTCCCTTTTATAGGCAAGAAATTGGCCATATTGACTGACAACCTTTGGATTTAGGAATGTAGTTACATTATTTTGCTGAATTTACCTAATGTATCAAGGTAACTGCTACAGCCAGCATCAGGTTCCATTCTGCAGTGTTGCATGTCATTGGAACCAGATTTCTAAGAATAAAGAGAGGTCAGAGGAACTTGATATAAGGTTGTGTGACAAGGAAGTGATTCTGCCATAGGCTCACTTCCACCTTATCCATTTGCCAAATGTATAGAGGAGTAGAAATTTTACATTCAACAGATGGTATTTCTCCTAATAGAACAATGAAAAATAAAAATTTGGTTACATTAAACATTTTTAAACATCTTTGCTTATTATTGCTGAAAATGCAATGTGAAGAATACTCTGGGAAAAGAATGGCACAGATACTTGGAAACAAGTGCTATCTGGGCTAATTACACTAGGATAATAAGCCTGAGATTTGAATGCAGGTACAGAAGTGTCAACAAATAAACTAGATACCTTTATTCTGTAAACTAGAAATTGAGCACAGGAATTAGGAGATTCTCATTAGGCCAGGTGCAGAAAAGGTTTAAAATATATAATGACCTGTCCTTGCCATATTCTTGTACTGAGAGGATTTAGTCTGAATCTGAGTGTTAAACCCCCCCACCTTTTTTTTTTTTTTTTTTTTTTAGCCACTAAGACACATTGTAGTAAAGGCTGTTGAGTGATTTAGAGGACCTGGTGCCTACTTTGGATTACTTTTCTTCTAGAAAAAGACCTACAGATGTTCATTGTAATATTGCTTATTGTGAATTGAAATAGGTGTACTTTAAAAAGCACAATATGCCAGAGATTTATTAGAATTCAGCATAGTGGCATTATTAGTTCACTAGACATAAGGAAAGATTTGCATGTGAGACACCTTTGAACATTCAGTTGTATCATTCAGTAAATCTTTTTTTGAACACCTACTTCTTGTTATTTCTGTTATCACTGACACCAGCCATATAGTAATCTGTAGCTTCAGCAAATAGAGAGGTTGTCTTGTAAAGACTGTTTTCCATTCTTGAATCTCTAGTTTGTTGTGTGGTTATATATGTGTGTGTGTGTGTGTGTTGACTCACCACTTAGTGTATGGCAAAGTACATGATTTAGTGACTTCCATTCAGCCTTGGACAGTTTTGGATTTTATGCAAGATCAGATTACTAAATACTTTCTAAGTTGCGTTTTTTTGTTTTGTTTTGTTTCGTTTTTACTTATTGTAGAACAATTTAAGAGCTATAATAGGTTAAAAGCTACTAAAAAAGAACACTTGACCCAGCACTCAAATGAATAGCCTCATGAATTGTGTAGATCTAGATCACACGTATCTTATCACAAAAACTGTTAATAATGGATTTTACTCTGTCAACAACTTATAGTCTCTGAATGAGTATTTAGGTAAGAATAAATTTACTGACTGAGGGCCACATTTTTTTAAATTTAATTGTGGTTTTATTATAATATTACTGATTGTCCTTCCCATCACTCTTCTCACTCCTCTTCTTTTTTTATTTAGCATGAAGCCTGCAATCATGGGCACCTGAAGGTAGTGGAATTATTGCTCCAGCACAAGGCATTGGTGAACACCACTGGATATCAGAATGACTCACCACTTCATGATGCGGCCAAGAATGGACATGTGGACATAGTCAAGCTGTTACTTTCTTATGGAGCCTCCAGGAATGCCGTGTAAGTAGTTTAAATCTTTTTTTTTTTTAATTGACTTATATTCCTAAATCAAGGTGTGTGATGAAACAAAGAATTTATTACCCAAATTGATAACTTTCTTTCTTCTCTTTCAAAATTAAAGTTAGAAGTGGCCATTATGTTCTGATTTAATATCAGTATTCATGACCTTTTCTTTTTGATATTTACATAGTTAGGGAGATTTGCTGTTTTAATTCAGGAATAATTGTCAAATTAATTTTGGAAACTTTGATTTTTCTGGGCAAATTAATTCTCTTAGTTTTTATATTCAGTAGATTAATATTTATTAACAAGAAAAGAATTAGAAATAGAAAAATACTAATTTTATATGCTTCCTAATACTTTAAAATTACTTTAAAAATTCCTCCCTTTTATGCTTTCATTGCTTAGTTAGTGTAACAATTCTAATGTGGGGCAAGTGAAGTCAAATTATTTCTTAGAGTTTTCAGATCATTCAGATGAGGTTGTGGGCAAATTGTTTGCAGTGTCAGAGTACAGAGAGGCATTAGTGAATGCTGGTGGCTTCATTTTAAATTTAAGAGTGTCAAAAGAAAATGCCCTATGTGGATGGTATATTTTTAATATGTAACTTGGTTCCTTTCTCTATATATATTTTACTCTTTTCAGCAAATGAGTTGGTTGAAATGAAAATGCACGAATTGCCTCTGTGCCCCCTGTTGCTCCTGTAGGTCTGGAAAGCGCATATACAAGTCAGCCTTACCCTGGTTACAGAGGCAAATAAGAATTGCAAAATGTATAACGTCTAGGTTGTAATTTATTATAGGTAACCATGTAACATAATTGAAAAGCAAATTAATAGTGCAGGAATGTACCATACTTTGGTTACTTTTGGTAAATGTGTCTAATGGCCTTTATTTTGATGACATAGTTGGGGCAAGTTCAGAGGATACCTATTCTTACGATTTTTATTTTTCTCTTTTTATATGGACTTAACAGATATGACCCTCCTGTGGGTGTAGCAAGCCATTTGATAGAGTAGGTAGTTGGCTTGGGTCAGGTGAAACTGAATAGTTTCTGCCGTAGGGTTCTTAAATCAGCCATGACTACTTTAATGAATGGAGCACTGGTCAGGGTGTTAGGGAACCCAGCTTTTATTTGTGACTCCATTATTGACTTTATAGCCTCGGGCAGGTTAATTTCTGTGCTTTGGTGTCCTCACCTATAAAACACGGGTGATGCCTGCTGCTTTTCTATTTCTTCAGAGCATTGTGAGAATTAATGAGCCAAAACACAGGGGCCTGTCTTGTGGTTTGTACACCATGATTCTTCATGGCACCGTAAGTGCTTATTAATACACAAGGTGTGGTCATAAAACAGGGAACAAGTCTACCTTCACAGGTGCCTTCACAGATGGTTCAGCATTTTTTTTTAATAGGTTTGCCTAGTGAAGTGGCAGATTTAGGTATATCTGCAGTTCAGCACTGTCCAGTAGACCTCTCTGTGATGATGGGAATATTCTGTCTGTGCTGTGCTTTACAGTAGCCACTAGCCGTTTGTAGCTACTGATTTGAAATGTGGCTAGTGCTTCTGGTAAACTAAATTTTAAAATTTATTTTAATAGATGTAAATTGTCACAGGTGGCAGGTGACTACCTATATGGGACAGCTGGTTGATGCAGTTAGGATAGTGGGAAGGGGGTTTATTTGGCAAAAGAGGTGGGAATGATGATGGATGAAGGTTGTTAAAGCAGCTGCCGGACAAATGGAGATTTAGCTTGGGGTATAGAGATGTAGTAGCTGTTTCTAAACCTTGTTGTCCCTTCTCTTCCAGGCTGTTGGTCATCATGCTTAATTATTTCCCTGTATTTTTTGCGCGTTGTTTTGTTTTATTTTGTAGTCGTCATTGTTGAACTGATGACCTCAGCAGCTTCCCCATCTTGCAGCCTGAGAGTTTTCAAAAAAATTCTCATCTGGCCATCTCACTTATTTGCTTAAAGCCCTTCAATGCCTTTCTCTCGTTGTTTGAAAAATAAAGGTCAAATTCTGCAACGTGGTTTGTGCGGCCCGGGGTGGCCTGGCATTCCTTACCTCTGCAGCCTCGTCTTGCCACAGGTCCTCCAATTTTTTAACAGCTATCACTCTGAAATACTAATATATTGATAGTAGAATAAAAGTACTAGAAAGAAGATGGACATTTTGTTACCCCATTATGTTTATCTAACCTGGACTACAAGAAAAACTTTGCTTTTTTTGCAGTTTTATTGGAGGCTGTGATTTTTAGGCAGATATGCATGAGGGGCATTACAATGAAAAAGGGTCTGTGAGAAAATACTGTTCCTATTGTACCTCAGCATCTGTATTGTATATCAAAGTATTTCAAACCCATATAACTTCAAATCTTCCTTTTTATATTCTTTACTAAAATGTTGTGGTAGTCTTTGTGTCCTGAATGATTAAAGCCATTATCTTTACTTTCACCTACTTTAGGGCCTTGTAAGTAGAAGTAGACCTGTAGCTCTATAAACCAGCATTATATCCATTGCTTTTCATTGCACTAAAGACATAGGAAGTGATGGTTAATAGAGTTTCTATTGAAAGCATATTTTATAAAAAACCTGCATATTTATAAAAAAACCTATCTTCTCATACCAAATGCTTTTACTCAGCATTTGGTATATTTTGTCTTTATACCTTTATACCTTTTCTGCTTTTCTGTAAGAACTTTAGTTTGAATTGTTTCAATTGGGAATAAAATGAATATAGAGATTTTAGTTGGGGATAAAGCAAAATAGAGGGAGGAGTAAAGGTTTTTGTAATGAAGACTTGGGAGACAGAAGAAAAACTGGAAAAAAGAAAATCCACTGTGGAGAGAGAAAAGCTTGTATAAGAGAGCTTAGGCATCTAGGTTAGAAAGTTCTATATTCTGATATGCTCTAGTATTAAATTGTCATGAAGAGGACCACATAAGCTTAAATATTGGAAAGAAGGTTCTGGAGCTATCTTTTAAGTAGTAATTAGTAAAATGCAAACTAACTGAGAACTTTTTTGTAGTTCAGAAAGTGAGGACAGTCAACAAAGTCATTTAATTAGTCCATGAATGTTATGGAAGAGTGGACATAGGAAAAGAAAGAGCAGAATGTCATCTACTGCAAAGTCAAGTGAATTTAAAAGATCATCTTGAATACCTGTGAAGGGAAATCATGAAACCTTATAAGGCAAGGAATGATGACTAGAAATTAACCACACACTGTTTGCCATCT
Source organism: Chaetophractus vellerosus (assembly GCA_004027955.1). Classification (NCBI taxonomy): domain Eukaryota; kingdom Metazoa; phylum Chordata; class Mammalia; order Cingulata; family Chlamyphoridae; genus Chaetophractus; species Chaetophractus vellerosus. Next base: position 22,218 of record PVKH010003432.1, read on the forward strand.
TCATTTTATTTAATTTTGGAGGTTCACCAATGAAGTCTCCTAACTCTATTTTCCCCCCATAAAGGCTATGTTCTCCAACTATGAATTTCCTTACTGCAAGGTTTTTTGGACCCTAAATCTTTAGGGTTGTGGAAAGAATATATATACAGTGGGAGGTCATATATCTACTTCATACTTTATCTTTTGTTTTGAATTATTTTTTTTTTTTAAGATTTATTTATTTTATTACATATCTCCCCTTCCCCCCGCTGCGGCGACGCACCGAGAGTGGTCACTGCGCAGGCGCAGCTTTCCCCGCTTGTGGGCGGTCTCTGCGTCCGTTCACGGCCGGCTTTCAGTTCGCGGGTGGCTGGCTGCGCTCCATCCGCGGGCGACCTGCCCTGCCCGTGGCGGCTCTTGCCATGTCCGTGGCAGCTTCTTGCCCTGCCCACGGCGGCTCTGGCCCGCCCATGGCGGCTTGCCATTTTCAAGGCGGTCTGCCCGCTAGGAGAGGTCCCCGGGAATCGAACCCAGGGCCTCCCATGTGGTATGCCGGCGCCCTATCCACTGGGCTATCGAGCCGGCCCCTGAATTAATTTTAATACTCTAACACTTTACTATTTTTAAGTCACATTTTACTTAGGATACTGTATAACATGCTATAAGCCTTTGCTGTGCAAACTCTGGCATTTAAAAAAAATGCATCTTGCATTTAAATAGAGCATTAATTCATTCAATTCTGAATTTACTTATTTTTGCATGAGAAATTTCCCTCCTGTGAGCTAAAAATAGGAATCTATTACTGAAGGGGGAAATTAGTTCTATTTTAACTTCAGATATTGAGAAAAAGGTTTGTGTGTTCCATAATTTTTAGTTGCTTGAGAATATTTGTATTATTAACTGTTTGAAACCTCACTGGCTATCCCTCTTCCCCACTACCTTTTGTACATTCCTGTGTGAATCAAGGCACCTCTTGCTATCAAATACAACAGGATCATTTGTTATGTGTATACAGAATTTCATAGGCTTTTTGTGCAGATATGTAGGGTTTAGGATTTTGTACTTGGTTGCCATTAGCAGAGTTTTCCTTGAAAGGACATAGAACTCTAAAGTAGAAAACATTTTATAGACCATTAGACCTATTAATTGTCAGACTGACCTCGCTGAAATGTTAAATATATGCGTTTGCAAGTTCATCGTTGTTTGTAAAGGATTTCATCCATGGACTATCTTGGTATCCTGTCATGCATGATAGGTTTAGCATTAGTAAAAAAAATGCCTTTTTGCCCATGTGTTTGGTTTTGGATGATCTGTATGTGCAAATGAAAGTTTAAATTTGTCTATTTCTCCTTCCCCACTCTCCTTTTACTAATGATGCAACTCATTTGGGGCACTCCCTAGGCAAGTATCAACCACAACATTCTTGAGGGGAAAAGAACAGTAATTATACTATACTTTGAACACTGCCATTGTGGTGAAGCTGAACATTTAAATACCACTGTTTAACTATTCGATAAGTATTTTCTTTTCCACTTAGTGATCAAAAAGAATCCTTGTGAGGCAAAGGATTTTCAGAGTTATCTAGTTGCTACTTTTTATCTTTAGATCGGATCATACAGGAAAATGAAAATCTGCTTCCATTTTAAAGTTAAGAAAGCAGACTTATATACCTTCCCTTTGTAAGAATCCAGATTATCATTTGAAGCCTGTATGAATTATGTCATAAAATTGGGAGGAATGAAGGTAAGAGGTTAACACTCTCAGATTATGTGCCCTCACCTTCATTCTGCATTTATCTTCTAAATGCAAATCTAATAATATCGATAGCAAACAATTACTGAACTATTACTGTATAAGTAATAATTATTGCACTGTTACTTTCTGCCAGACACTCCTCTAAGTGCTTTTGATGTATCAGTTAATTTAGTCCTTACAACAATCCTATGAAATAAGTTGTATCTTTATTTTACACATGAGGAAACAGGCACAGGAAGGTTAAGTAACTTGTTTAAAGTCAAACAACTCTTGAGTGGTAGACCTAGAATTCAAATTTAGGCAGTCTGAGTCCATAACCCTTGCTCTTAAATAACCATGCTATACTGATGCCATCTCTCCTGCTTAAAACTGTTACGGGAGCTGTTCAGGTTTCTTGTTGCCCTTAGGAGAAAGTCCAGCTCTTGAACATGGCCTACTAGTTCCCACATGATCTGTACATAGCTTACATCTCCCTTCCCCCATGTATCCCGTGCACCTGACTCTGGTATTTCTAATTTGCCGTGCTGTCTCACTTCCAGGCCTTCACAGAAACTTTTCTTTCTTCTGACTCTTACTTTACCTCCATAGCCCCCTTCTCCTCTTCACCGCTTTCAAGACTGGGAGCTTTGCCAGACTTCTAAGTCCTTCCTATGTGCTTTCCTCTGCTTTGTCTCACTGAGCTCTCTGAGGACAGAGACTACCTTTATCCCATTGGTTCTTTAGTGTCTAAAGAGAGTGCCTAGTTTGTTAAAAAATAGAAACAAAAACTTGTTGAATGAATGAATATTTGCCAAAACTGATTACCAAGGGATATTTGTAACTTTTCCATTGCATATATGTACACATATTGTTTGTTTTATATCTATGCGAATTCAGTGATAATTGCCAGTTCTGATGTATGTTTTGTTTATGTATGTTAATGCATATATCCTATTTATGTAGAAATGTAGCAACCCATGTCAATAGCAACAATTCACCAATATTTCTGTCTTTTATTTATTTATTTTTT